>JAQFZH010004360.1:0-12086 GCA_034695485.1 Entomobrya nivalis
CTGTCAGGATATATCCGATGTTGGTAATAGTCTACAAATCGATTATCAGGTCTGGTTGGAATCGGTAACTTTAGAAGCATGGCTTATATTAGTTTTTGTTTGGTTGACTAGCGCTCTATTGTTAACCAAGTTAGAAAACATAAAGTTTTCGTTTGTTGGATTTGTCGATAGAATGATTACAGTGTTTTATTTGGTAACTAAGCGACCACTTGATTTAGTAAAGTGTAGACGAGGATATATATACTTGGTTATTGGAGGTATGTTGTTTTTTAGCCAGTATGAAGTGCAGATTAGTAGTTTGATTACGGTTGGGTATAGACCAAAAGCTTTTGAAAATGCAAAGGAACTTTTTGCGAATGGATTTAGGATGGCTTATGTAGGAAAGTGTAAGAAAAAGAATACACCTGTCGGCCAAGTTTGCGTTGGTAGACGAACCAACAAAAAATATGATTTAAGATTTGTGAAAAGAAAAGCAACTTGGAAAATTAAGGGACATTGGCTTTACTGGTATATGCAGAAGAATAGAGTGTTGTATAAGAAAATCAACAAAAATATTGAATGTTTTAGTGTTTTGGAAGATCAAACTGCAGAGCCGTACTTTTTCGTGGCTTTTACAGTTGGTAGGCATTGGATTATGGAAACAATGAGTAGAATTGATCAAGCTGGATTGGTTAACGAGTGGGATAAGATGGCTCAGTTTTCAATAACAAATTTAAATAGAGGAGAGTATATTGAACCACAGGAGGAAAAATTGCCGGATTTGATTGACATTGGAAGAATTTTAGCAGTTTTTTGTTTATGGGCTACACTAATTTTATGTTCGATTTTAGTTTTGGGTGTAGAAGTTATGAGGAATATAAATATGTTTAGAGTAAACCAAGTATAAGTTTAAGTTTTGGTGGTATTCTCACCTTTACAACTTTACAGTAGATTCTAGTAAAAAATATTTGTAAAATTTAAATACCAATTTATGTGTGTGTATAACTGTGTATAAAGAAGTAAATAAACCAGTCTAACAAAATATTTTTTCTACTTGTTTTAATTGCATTTATTAAATAAACTATTTTATCTTTATGATTTTTTTGTTTCCATGCACCCCAGTACAACAATCGGGTAACAATTACGCATATTTTCTTTACTCAGCTGCAACGCACTGGGGTGAATTAAAACAAGTCTTCTGACATCTGAAAAAACTCATTTTGGGTGAAATGAAACTATCGCATCGGGTTTTTCCGATCGGGTAAGTGGCGTTTGCCATGCCCAAGCATTCTCTTCTCTACACGTCCCGAATGTTTGTATAAATAGTGTTAAAGTTTTTTCAGATAGTGCAATAGAGGAATATATAAACTGCTTGTGACTGAAAAGAAAACTTGACCATGAATAATACGTATTTACTTAAGTGTCAATCCAAGCGGTTTTGTTCTTTTAAGTTTTTTTAGTCATTAAAGTCGTAAAGATTTTTTCAAAGTTTCATTGTTATAGTTAAACGTCTTCGGCAAACTCTAAAACAATAGTATTTTAATGCCCAAAATATCAAAATATTCAAAACCAAAAAGATGTCTCAAGAACACTTGAGTTTCCAGTTACTAAAAATGCTCAAGACTTAAGTTTTACCTTTAGAGTTTCTTTTTGCATCGACAGAGTAGTTGTTCGATTACAAAATATAAAGTATTTCATTAGTATCGGAAAATATGAAACATATAAGCTTTCCCCTTTGCATTGTTGCTAAGGCCACTTTAGTTAGACCACTATGTTTTAATAGCATCGAATCAGTTATTACGAATCTTATTGAACTTAACTGGTCCTTATACTCCTATGGCGATATTAGCACCAATTGTAGGGAAACGCAGAATGATATATTTGTGAATTCTTACCGAATGGTACTGTCGGATTCATATGAAACTGAATTAATACCTTATCCGTCCCGGTTTGACCAATCATCTGCTTTAATTATCTTACCTTCTTATTGTATCAAAAAGAAAAAGAAACAGTCTACACGGTCATATTGGTTTTATAGGGAACCCCTTGTAACATTCTGGAAGTTGCTGATGCTACCTTCAACCATCGTTCTAATGCTCATCTCTCAAGATAATAATGGCAAGTGCGATCCAGGCTACAAGTCTCGATTCTGGAGTACTACTAACATTGAACTGAACAAGTTTATCGAAAACTCACCGGCGCTTAAAATAGTATTCAATTGCTTATCAGAGGAATCCATCAGTTTGAAAGGACTTGTCATTTGTAATAGATATTGCACAAATACATATCCAACAGCCCCGGACCTTAGTAGAATTAAGTCAAACAATTTAGTTTTGGATTTACACAAGTTCTACTTTTATAGGGCAAATAACAAAAAAATCTCTGCTTGGATACAATCAGCTGGTTCGAAGCTTTTTGGAGAATCAGTTTCAAAGAAGTTTACATGCGTTGAAGTTTTTCAGAAAAGAGAGTACAAACAACTAGATTCCTGGCAAGCTAACCACTGTTGGGGCACCCACTTTGTTGCAATTACCCTATCAAAGATTCACAATATTTCCTACAAACATGGCGAGGATTTTAAAGATGAGTCAACTGAGCATATATCTCAAGAGGAAAATTATTTAGAGAACTGGCAGTCCGATTGGCTTGGAGGAACCCATTTGCAGTATTTTTCAAGTGTGTACTATATTTATTGTCAGGACCTATCTGATGTGGGTAATAGTCTACAAATTGATTACAGTGTTTGGTTGGAATCGGTAACTTTAGACGTATGGGTTATATTAGTTTTAGTTTGGTTGGCTAGCGCCTTATTGTTAACGCAGCTGGAACACAAAAAGTTTTCGTTTATTGGATTTGTTGATAGAATGATTGTAGTGTTTTATTTAGTAACTAAGCGACCATTGGAGTTGGTTAAGTATAGACAGGGATATATATACTTGGTTGTTATAGGTATGTTGTTTTTTAGCCAGTATGACGTGCAGATAAGTAGTTTGATTACGGTTGGTCATAGACCAAAAGCTTTTGAAAATGCAAAGGAACTTTTTTCGAATGGATTTAGATTTGCTTATACAGGAAACTGTAACAACACCCCTACTGATAAAGTTTGCGTTGGTAAACCAGATACGAAAAGTTTTAATTTAAATTACGTAACAAGAAAAGCAACTTGGGAAATTAAAGGACATTGGCTTTACTGGTATATGCAAAAATATAGAGCGTTGTATAAGAGAATCAGCAAAAATATTGAATGTTTTAGTGTTCTAGATGATCAAACTGCGAAGCCCTTCTTTTTCGTGGTTTTTACAGTTGGTAGATATTGGATTATGGAGACGATGAAGAGAATTGATCAAGCTGGGTTGGTTAACGAGTGGGATAAGCTAGCTCAGTTTTCAGTAACAAACTTGAATAGAGGAGAGTATATTGAACCACAGGAGGAGAAAATGCCAGATTTAATTGATATTGGAAGAATATTAGCTGTTTTTTGCTTATGGGCTGCACTAATTTTATGTTCAATTTTAGTTTTGGGTGCAGAAGTTATATGGAATATTTATCATTTACATTCATCCATGCATACATTGGGATTTTACAGAGACTAGTCTGTTCAAAATCAAATACATTCATTAACACTATGGTGATCTAGTTAATAGTAGAATATATGCTATGATAGATACAACGCGTACACATGATAGATACACAAAAAGTCATAAATGTGCTGCCATTTGCATAAAAGATTTTCAAATTAGTTTCCATTTTTAATCCTTAAAATTTGCAAAAATTTGAAAACCACTTTGGAGGGGAAAAAATTACGACACAAATTTTCTTGGGTAATTTCACGGAGTATTTGCTTTTTTGACTTAAATAAAAAAAGCTTAAATTTTTAGTTGGACTGGGCTTAGCACCCACACACTGAAAATTCAACATTTATCTTTCTCTATAAGCCACTTATCAACTAACTGCGTAACTCCGTCTTGGCACTCAACCCTTTCTTTTTTGTATTTTGCTTTGCTGTTGTTTTGCTGTGTGGCGTTGCATGTATACGAAGCAAATTTATTTGACTCAGTCAAATAAATCGATGGCCCTTCTCGTACATAATATTTAATTGAACTTAAATTCCAATTTACAAACATAATCATACAAAACAGGCATGTATTAACACGTCAAATATATTTTTGACGTCTCTCCTTGAAAATCGCTCAATCTACAAATTTCAACATAACTAAATTTATCTTCTTATCTTAGCTTGAAAATGAACGCAGATAATAATTCCAAATATTGGCCTCATTCCATATTAAATTATTGATTGCTTAAACAGTTCATTATTATATTTTACGACTTGTAGTCCATTGAACAAGCCATCGTTAATACTTTTTTTTGCTGTCAACCATAAAACTTCAATTTTTTGAGATATTTTAAATTACTTTCAAATGGTAAATTAAATGCTTTATGAGTCATGAGTACTCTTTAAATTATTTGACGAACTGTTGTCTTCAAGAGATTGAAAACTACGTATATCTCTAAACTCATATTTATTTAATCTTAAGAATTATATATCCACAAAATATTTATAACGTAATAGTTTTCAAAAATTACTTCACAAATACATATAACTACATACGTTTAAAGGGTATAGTTTTTGCTTAGAAAAATATGTAAGTCAGTCTTGTTTTGCGATCCAAAGTTGCACTGACAAGCTAAATTATTTCAAGATTTGAATACAAAAGACAAATCAAAATGAAAGACATTCATTTTCTAATCTGGGCTATTTCAATGGGAACAGGAGTTAGTTTAACGATTCCAGTGTGCTTTCCGGGCATCGAATCAGTTATTTCGAGTACTATTGACCAAAGCTGGTCCTTATACTACTATGGCAATATCAGTGTCAATTGTTGGGGCAAGCAGAACGATATTTTCGTAAATCAGTACCGAATGGTTATGTCGGATTCATACGAAACTGAGTTGAAACCTTATCCGCCCCGGTTCCACCAATCATCTGCATTAATTATCTTACCTGCTTACTGTGCCGAAAATAAAACAGAGAACTTAATACAGTCGTATTGGTTTCATAGGGAACCGCTTCTAACATTCTGGAAATTGCTTATGCTACCTTCAACCCTTGTTCTAATGCTGATTTCGCAAGATATTAAAAGTGGGATTTGTGATTCTGGCCACAAGTCTCGATTCTGGAGTACTACTAATATTGAGCTTAAGAATTTTATCGAAAACTCGCCAGCGTTTAAAGTAGTTTTAAACAGCTTATCAAAAGAATTTCCTGCGAAAGGACTAGTCATTTGTAATAAATATTGCAAAAATCCGTATTTAAACTTCAAGGACTTGGGTGAAATTAAGTCAAACAATTTATTGCTGGAGTTGCACAAGTTCTACTTTTATAGTGCAGATAACAAAAGAATCTCTGGTTTGATACAATCAGCTGGTTCAAAGCTTATTGGAGAGTCAGTTTCCAAGAAATTTACTTGCGAGTCTATTTTCGAGAAACGGAAGTACTCCCAACTCAAATCACGATTAGCTGACCACTGTTGGGGAACTCACCGAGTTGCCATTGCCCTATCAAAAATTCATAATATTTCTTACAAAGTAGGTAAAGTTTTAACAGATGTTTCGTCTGAGCATATATCTCAGCATGTAAATTATTTAAAAGACTGGCAGGCCGATTGGCTGGGAGGAACACATCTAGAGTATATTTCAACTTATTACTATATTTACTGCCAGGATTTATCTGATAGGGGTAATAGACTACAAATTGATTATCATGTTTGGCTTGGATCGGTAAGTTTAGAAGTATGGTGTATACTAATATTAATTTGGTTGAGTAGTGCTTTATTGCTAACACACGAAGAAAGTATAAAGATTTCTTTTTTTTGGATATTTCAATAGAATGATTACAGTGTATTACTTGGGAACGAAGGAACCACTTAATTTTAAAATGTACAGGCGAGTATATATATATTTGGTAATTGGAGGTATGCTGTTCTTTAGTCAATATGAAACGGAAATAAGTAGTTTGGTTACAGTTGGACCGACGCCAAAGGCATTTCAAAGTTCAAAGGATCTTTTTGCCAATGGATTTAGATATGCTTATAAAGGAAAATGTAACACACACGATACACCTGCCGATAAAGTTTGCGTTGGTAGACCAAAAAGCAAAACTTATTATTTAAACTACGTAACAAGAAAAGCCACTTGGGAATTTCAGGGACAATGGCTTTACTGGTATATGCAAAAACATAGAGCGTTGTACAAGTCAATCAGCAAAAATATTGATTGTTTTAGTGTTTTGAAAGATAAAACAGCGGAGCCATACTTCTTCGTGGCTTTTAAAGTGGGTAGATATTGGATTATGGAGACAATGAGTAGAATAGATCAAGCGGGATTGGTTAACGATGGGGATAAAATGGCTCAGTTTTCAATAACAAACTTAAATCGAGGAGAATATATTAAGCCACAAGAGGAGAAGGTGCCGGACTTGATTGACATTGGAAGAATATTGGCAGTTTTTTGCATATGGGCAACACTAATTGTGAATTCGATTTTAGTGTTTGGTGTAGAAGTTATATATCAGTATGCATGCGGTTGTAAAAGCGTTTAAATAGCGCTCCTTTAACATTTAAATCCATAACTTTCATCTTTTTAGCGGGTATTTTTGTTTAAAAAGGAACAGGAATAAAAGCTTCCGTGGTGTGAAAAAAGGAACTTTGTCATTTTAAAACGAATTAAAAAATACTGTCGCGTAATACATACTTTGATTAAACAGTTCATTATTATGTTTTACCACTTGTAGTTTATTGAACAAGCCATTATTAACACTTCTTTTGATGTCAACTTAAAAATATCAATTTGTTTTTTGAGATATCTCAAATTGCTTTCAAATTGCAAACTTATTGCTTAACGAGTACTCTTTGAAGTGTTCATTAACTACTTTCTCCAAGAAATTAAAAACTACGTATTTATCTGAATTCATATTCATTAAGTATGAAATATCTACAAAATAATTACAACGTAATTGTTTAAAAAAAATGATAGCTACAAAACGTTTAGACATAACTATGTTTAAAGGATTTATTTTTTGCTTGGAAAATTATGTGAGTCAGTCTTGTTTTGCGATTCAAAGTTGCACCGAAAAAAATCTGTAAGCTAAATTATTTTAACATTTGAATTATAAAGAAAAATCAAAATGAAAGACATACATTTTCTAATTATGGGTATTACAATGGGAACAGGAGTTAGTTCAATCATTCCAGTGTGATTTCCAGGCATCGAATCAGTTTTTTGGAGTAATACTGATCAAAGCTTGTCCTTATATTACCATGGCAACATTAATGTCAATTGTAGGGGCAATCAGAACGATATTTTTTGTAAATCAATACCGAATGGTTATTTGGGAAACATACGAAACTGAATTAAAACCTTATCCGTTCCGGTTCCACCAATCATCTGCATTAATTATTTTACCTGCCTACTGTGTTAAAAATAAAACAGAGAAATTTATACAGTCGTATTGGTTATATAGGGAGCCGCTAGTTACATTTTGGAAATTGCTAATGCTACCTTCAACCCTTGTTGTAATGCTCATCTCTCGAGATACTGCTAGTGACAAGTGTGATTTAGGAAACAAGTATCGATTCTGGAGTAGCACGAATATTGAACTTAACAAGTTTATGGAAAACTTGCCAGCATTTAAAATAGTTTTCAATCGCTTGTCAGAAGAATCTCCTGCGAAAGGTCAAGTCATTTGTAGTAAATATTGCAAAAATCCGTATCTAAACTTGAAGGACTTGGGTAAAATTAAGTCAAGCAATTTATTATTGGAGTTGCACAAGTTCTACTTTTATAGGGCAAATAACAAAATAATCTCTGTTTGGATAGAATCAGCTGGTTCAATGCTTTTTGAAGAATCAAAGACAAAGAAGTTCACATGTGTTGAAATTTTTCAGGAAAGAAAGTACAAAAAACTGGAATCCAAACGAGCAAACAACTGTTGGGGAATCCACCTAGTTGCCATTCACTTATCGAAAATTCACAATATTTCTTACACAGATTGCGAAGTTTTAAATGATGTTTCGTCTGAGCATATATTTGAAGAGGTCGATTTTTTGGAAGACGAAGAAGACTGGCTGGGAGGAACACATCTGCCGTATTTTTCAACTTATTACTATATATACTGTCAGGATTTAACTGATAAGGGTAATAGTCTACAAATCGATAATCAAGTTTGGCTAGAATCAGTAAATTTGGAAGTATGGCTTATACTTATTTTGATTTGGTTGACTAGTGCTTTACTGTTAACACAAGAAGAGAGCATTAAGATATCTTCTATTGGATATGTGAATAGAATAATTACAGTGTATTATTTAGGAACTAGGGAACCACTAGATTTAAAAATGTACAGGCGAGTATATATATATTTGGTAGTTGGAGGTATGCTATTCTTTAGTCAATATGAAACGGAAATAAGTAGTTTGGTTACAGTTGGACCGACGCCAAAGGCATTTCAAAGTTCAAAGGATCTTTTTGCCAATGGATATAGATATGCTTATGTAGGAAATTGTACGAAAAACAATACAGCTGTCGACGAAGTTTGCGTCGGTGATGAACAAAACAACAAGAACTTGGATTTAAACTATGTTACAAGAAAAGCTACTTGGAAAATCCACGGACATTGGCTTTACTGGTATATGCAAAAATATAGAGCGTTGTACAAGACAATCAGCAAAAGTATTGAATGTTTTAGTGTTTTAGATGATATACCTGCACGACGTTTCTTTTTCGTGGTGTTTACAGTTGGCGGGCACTGGATTATGGAAACAATGAAGAGAATAGATCAAGCTGGATTGGTTAATGAGTGGGATAAGCTGGCTCAGTTTTCAGTGACAAACTTAAATAGAGGAGAATACATTAAACCTCAAAAGGAGAGAATGCCGGATCTAGTTGACATTGGAAGAATACTGGCAGTTTTTTGTTTATGGGCTACACTTATTTTTAGTTCGATTTATGTTTTGGGTTTAGAGGTTATGTGGAATATTTAACGTTTAAATTATATAAAGCTGCAGAATAAGCATGGTATGAGTGTAAATAGCTTGATGCTAAAATTGTTTAGTCGTAATGTAATAAGCCAAATTGTTAACATTACTTGCAAATACTAATTAGCGTATATTTTATCTATGATTTAATCCTAATATTTAACTATATATGAGAATAAAAAATATGTAAAGTAGTAAAACAGTACATTTTTGTAAAAAAAATCGTTTGAAAAAATATATAATGAATTTCCGGAGCAAAACAATGTTTTAACAACTTAACATGCAGAACAAAAATCAAATTTGGTATAAATTATTCATCAGCGAATTAGTAGGACATTTCATTTTGATTAAATGTAATACATTTACTCAACTTAATCAAAAAATTTATTAGATTATACGTAAGCATATAAGTTCTTGTATATGGTTATGCGTACTTGAACTTACAAATTTGCATAGAATAGACAAGAAACCCAATTTTAGTCAAACTTACCTTTAAGTATCAAAATTGAGTGGTGACCAAATATTTAAAACACCCTTACAAAATATTAATCTAGTTTACATCAATAGATGAGCAAATATACTCTCATACGATATGAAAATTAATTTAAAAAATTACACTGAGAATGACGACTTATACCAAAAAGAAAGCCAGTGATTGTTTTAATTTGAGGATACCATAGGCTTAAATCCGCCAGTCATATCACACGACCATAAAATCTTTTAATTGGTTGATTTTGATGGCCGTGTAACAGGATTGGCCCGATCATCTGTAATGCTCTCTCCAATACAAAACGAATCATTAATTTTTGATTAGCTATTAGATGTTCTGATCTGTTAAAGCAATATAGCCATTAGTATTTCATGTACAAACAATACTACGCGTATACATAGTACATGAGGGGAAATCTCTCAATTGCTTTGTCCACCACTTATTCTCAGTCTAATCTAAAATATTAAGAGCATTTAAAAAGCTTGTGGTTTTACCTGCTCCAGATAAATATACCAAGGTGTAAAAAACACTACATTTAAGAGCCACTTTGAAGGAGATAAATGTTTAGGTTTAGGATAATTCCACATGATAGCTTTACGATGTGATTAATCATTAAATTATTTGAGAATTTAGTCTTCAAGAGTTTAAAAACTACGTTTAGCTATCAATTTGTTACATCATAAGCAAAAGTAGTTTGCCAAAATATTTAAGGCCCAGTTTATATTACAATATTGAAAACGAATTATAAGGAGTTTACAGAACTCTTATAAAATATTTTAATCAGTCTGGTTTCGCGATTAAAAGTTGCGATACAAAGTTTTATCTAACTTACGTTAGTTTTTCAATATTTTTCTAGAAAAAGAAAAATATAAAATGAAAGGTTTATATTTCGCAACTTTTATTTTTGTTATGACTACAAACATTAAGTCAATTACTTCACTATGCTTAGGTAACATCGAATTGGATATTGGAAGTTATTTTCATCATCCTTGGTCCTACTATTACTATAGCAAAGTTCCCACAAATTGTGGGCAGGATAGCGAAATATTTATCGATGAATTCCAAATGGTGCTCTCAGATTCGTATACAACCGAGTTAAAACCATATCCCTCTCGCTTTGACCAATCACCAGCACTAATTATCTTACCTGCATATTGCGTCACCAAGGACACCCCTAACTCAAATTCATACTGGATTTATAGAGAGCCAGTGATCACATTCCAGAAATTGCTTAAGCTACCTACAACACTTGTTATAATGATTGTCACTCAAGATACTGTTAATGGAATGTGTGATTCTGGCCAAAAGTCCCAACTATGGGCTACATCCAACATGGAACTAAACAAGTTTATTGAAAATACCCCAGCATTTAAAATTATTGTCAACAGCAAATCAGAGAAAGAGCTAGTAATCTGTAATAAATATTGTACAAATCCGTATATAAACTTGATAGAATTTAGTAAAATCCTGTCAAAAAGTTCAATTTTAGATTTACACAAATTCTATTTTAATAAAGGGAGCAATCAAAAAATCTCTGCATGGATAATCTGGGCTCCGATAACACTTTTTGAAGAATCAGAAACAAAGAGGTTTTTATGCGAGGCTATCTATCAGAAGAGAAACTATAAACTTCTTAAATCTCCATCAGCGAAACATTGTTGGGGAACCCAGCTCATTGCCATTCATCTATCAAAAGTTCACAACATTTCGTACAAACATGGGCAAATCCCCAAAGGTATTTTAACTGAGCATCTATCTCAAGATGTAGAATTAGACGACTTGCAATCTGATTGGGTTAGGGGAACTCATTTGCAATATTTCTCTGGTTGGTATTATATTTATTGTAGGGATCTCTCTGATGTAGGTAATAGTTTTAAAATTGATTATCACGTATGGCTGGAATCTGTCACTTTGAAAGTGTGGCTTTTACTAATTCTTAGTTGGTTGATAAGTGCCGTAGTTAAAGTTAAACTGGAAGTAAATCAATTTTCTTTTGTAAATTTTGTGGATGCGATGATTCTGTTGTTTTACTTGGGTACTAAGCGACCAATCGATGTACTAAAATATGGAAAAGTCTACATAATTATAGTTTTCGCTGGAATGTTGTTTTTAAGTCATTATGAAGTTACATTAGGCAGTTTGGTAACCGTTGCACCGAAGCCAGTGGCTTTTAAAACGCTAAACGAACTTTTTGCTAATGGATTTAGAATCGGTCTTGAAGGAAACTGTGAGAAGAACGACACACTAATTGATAAAGTTTGCGTTGGTAAACGAGATACGAAAAGTTTCAACCTAAATTACGTGACAAGAAAAGCAGCATGGAAAACTCCGGGTCATTGGGTTTATTGGTACCTTCAGAAAACTAAAGCATTGTATAAGAAAATAAGCCAAAATATTGAATGCTTTAATGTTTTTGAAGAAGAGAATAGTAGGCCTTCTTATTTTGTGGCTTATTCTGTTAACGAATATTGGATTATGGAAACATTGAGAAGAATTGGTGAAGCTGGGTTGGTTAATGAATGGGATGAGCTTGCTCAGTTTTCCACGACAAATCTGAATAGAGGAACTTACATTGAGCCACCAGT
>JAQFZH010004361.1:0-12084 GCA_034695485.1 Entomobrya nivalis
AGTTTGAAGCGATTTTATTTACAAAGCCATGCAATTGCCATATGATAATTTTTGAACAAATGATACAAACCTCAAAACATTAATACAATAATTTGTGTTACTTGCAATGTACTTATATCAATTATGAACGACCAAATGCTGTGCTAATCCGCTACGTTGCGCAAAACAAATTCAACATGTGGGGCACTTGAAAGGTTTTTCTCCCGTATGTACTCTCATGTGTTCCACCAAAGAGCCTTTTCTCGAGAACCGTTTGTCACATAAATTACAAGTGTCATATTTGATTTGAAGATGCACACTGTTGGTATGTCTTGTCAAGCTACATCGGAATGTAAATTCTTTCCCACACAATTCACATCCAAATGATTTCAAAATTTTGAGAGTTTTCATATGCCCCATTAATAATTTTTTGTTAACAAAGTTGTTGTCACATTTGTCACAGCTGTGAAGCTTGGTGGAAGTGTGTCTATTTTTATGTTGACGTAGACCACTTTTATCTGAAAATGATTTGTCACAGATGTGGCAGCTGTGAGGCTTTTCCCCAGTATGTCGATGAATGTGTTTTTCGAGAGATTGAGCCGATCCCAGAAACTTTGAACACAAGCTGCACTTGAATGGTGTCACTGTTTGATGTGTATTCAAATGATGTTTCAAATGAGTTTTTTGGGTAAAATCTTTTTCGCACTGGTTACACCGAAATGGTCTGATACCTACATGCAGAATTTCATGCGACTTTAGGTTGCATTTTTGAGAATTTTGCATGATTTTGGGCAGTGTTTGCACGAGAAAGGCTTCTGCGCAGTATGAAATTTGATGTGACTGCTCAAATGAGTAGCACTTACAAACGCATCTTCACACAAGTCACAAAAGTGAGGTTTCTCGTTAATATGTCGCAGATAGTGAATGTTGAGTTTGTTCAGGGTAGGAAAGACTTTGTTACAAAATATGCATTGGTGCCTTCCAAAATGATAATATTTATGTGCTCTTAAACATTGTTTTGAACTAAACACTTTTCCACAGACATCGCAATTAAAATTCCGGGACGCCATTTAAATTTGTAAAAAGATGAAATTAATTTTATTAATTACTTATTTGCAGAGTTTCGCACTGTGAATCAATTCTTTGGTACTAAATACTATGAAGCTATCCTTTTCTCTGGACGCAATTAGCCAGCTCTGTGGTATGTCCCAAGTTTGTCATTAAAAGTCGGTTGCTTTTTGTCACTATCACTGTTTAAACAAAAACACAAGTAAAAAGATGTTGGTCGACCTCTTTAAGAATAATTATTATTGAAAATCACAACTCAACAGCAGAACAACATAGGTTATTTGCCCAGCTAATTCGGGAAAAAATAAGCTTTACGGTGAGAAAAAATAAATGCTGCTTGAACAAAGGGCTTTCGTCAATCAAGTTATCATATCGGTAATGCCATAATAACAGAATGGCGTACTTTTGATGCGTGTTTACTTCAACTATGACGAATAGGTGTATGAATGACTTGTACCTGTACAACTAGTTTTTCGTTTTAGGAATTAATGGGAAGTTGGACTCTTATGCACGCAACAGGACATGTAAATGAATAATCCTAACAACTAGTATGAAAAGTGGTATAGGAGCTACATATAAATGGTTTACATACATTCAACGATACGTTACCCCAAGTACCTCGAATTAAACTACATCTTCACAAAAAACGTATCCAACTGCATTCCAAAAATTACCAGTATAATTTGTCAGTAAACGAAGTCACGTACACCAAAGCTCAATGTTTTGGTGTATACATATCTGCACAGAAATACAGCAATACACGTGCTTAAAAAAATTACTTTTGCGACAGCAGACTTTAATTTCCAATAACATGAATATGGAACTTGAATACCTTCAGGAATGAATATTGGACGTTAAGAATTTGGTTACATTCAAAAGCAATTGCGCGCATTCATTTAATTTCTTTCTGTAAATAGTCCTTAAATTGCCTTCTCGTAATAAAAAGAGTTAGGTATGCAACTGCATTTTGCACCAACACTTAGGTTTTTTATTATCTTGAATCTGTACGATTACTTTAATTAAAGAAAGCATTTTCAATACAATACATATATTCAGCAGCTTCTAATCAAATGGTTTAATTTTTTGAATAAAATTGTCAGCAGACCTAATCCAGCATATTACACCGCAGTTCAAACACATTTGAGTAATGCATACCTCAATTTAATTATTAATTTATTTGAACTTGTTTTCATAAATTCCAATATTTAAGCTTGGCAATGCTTAAGAATTTATGATATCAAAATTTGAAACAGTTGTTGTGATTTTAGTTTAGATTAGCTATGTAACGCCAAAACACTTTAATTTAGGCAAACAGTTTATTTTTGTATTTAGAAAATGATATACCCAAATGTCGGGAACTGAGTTCCGAAAACAATGTATGCACATGAATAAAAAATGTGACAAATTTTATTTCACGGTCGTATTTTTAGAGAACAATCACAACAAGCACAAACGCGTTTAATTTTAATTTTTAAAATACAACTATAAACAAAAACACATAAATCCTCGTAAATACATTTTTAACATTAAAATTACGCCAATCTAGTTTCTGGTTTTCGGATATATTGAAAACAAGCCATCTGTATGCTGGATTGATTTAAATATTGATGCACCATAAATAATACTTTTATACGACAATGTTATTTATATAACTTAATATTAAGTGCAATAACTTTTAAATAATATTATCGATTGAGTACATGTTTATTAAAGTGATTTGTACCGATTAGAAATTTATTATTTGTGCACTTTCAAATGTCGTCGATAGTTTGTTATGTATCCGAATGTAGATAAACATATGTGGCACTTGAAAGGCTTTTCCCCTGTATGAACTCTCATATGTTCCCCCATTTCAGACTTGGAAGAAAATCGTTTGTCACATAAATTACAAACATGGTCTTTAATTTTATGATGGACTGAGTTAGTATGTCTTTTCAAGGAACCTTTTCTAGGAAATGCTTTCCCACATAAATTACACGCAAATGGTTTCAAACCACTGTGAATTGTCATGTGCCCCTTTAATGTAGTTTTGCTTAGAAACTTTTTGTGGCATACCGCGCAGCTGTGACGCCTATTTGAACTGTGCACAGTTACGTGTCGGTTTAATTTACATTTTTCTGCAAAGGCTTTGTTACAAATATGACAACGGTAAGGCTTTTCTCCCGTATGTCTTTGAATGTGTAATTTGAGAGCACTTGCTGAGCCCAGACACTTGGAACACAAGCTGCACTTGAACGGCGTGCCTGGTTGATGTGTATTTAAATGACTTCTCAAAGAACATTTTTGGCTAAATCTTTTTTCACAATGGTTACATTTAAATGGTTTGATTTCAAAATGCAGCAACTCATGTGTATTCAGGTTAGATTTATGACTAAATGATTTTGAGCAGTGTTGGCACGAGAACGGCTTCTCCCCAGAATGCGATAGGAGGTGCCCTTTCAATATCGAGGCACTCACAAACGAATTTTTACACAAGTCACAATAGTGAGCTTTCTCTTTAATATGTCTCAGATAGTGAATGTCCAGTTCCTTTGAAGTACTGAAAGCTTTGTTGCAAAATACGCATTGATATTTTCCAAGATGAAGATTGTTGTGTACTTTCAAATTCCTTTCTAAATGAAACACCTTTTTACAAAAATTACATTTAAAATTCTGTAACGCCATTTGAGTATCGTATGAAATTAACTTAAACTCGATAACCGGCAAGTACAAAGATCTTGTCTTTGTAAGTCGATTATTAACTATTAACGTTCACGAACGGAAACTTTTCTCTTTCTTTGGCCAGTTGACACTGCTACAATAAAAAACATTTGTCGTCTTGTGTCATCAGTATAATTGCTTAAAAAAGAAACTAATGAGCAAAAAGTTAGTATGCTGAGCTCTATGAAATCAATTATATACTAAAATAAATAACGTGCAGCAGAACAAGACTGGTCACTTAAGCAGCTATCTGGAAATAAAAAGCTAGACTTGAATTCGAGAGTAATATTTGCCACGGATGCCAAGGGCTATGTTCCGTGAAAAGTGTAAGCATGCAATGCACCACGCACACAAAGGTTTACTTCTTCATGCATGTATAGTATTACTATGATGAGCATAGGTAAGAATACCTTGCACTAAAGACATTACGGTTTTTTGTATGTAGCGCATCAAATTGTTACGAGAACCCATATGCATCTTGCATGCCCAGTAAACCAGTAATCCCCATTAATAATTTTCAAAGTAATATCTGAGCTACTTTCAAATTGTATGCATTTTGTATGCAAAAACTTAATGCTCCCCAAAAGTACCTCAAATTTCGCCTAATCTACACAAAATCAATGAAGATCTATTCCAATAATCCTCACTGTTGCTGGTTTTAATAAAAATATATTTTGTCACGCACTCCGAAGTTCAAAATTTTGGTCAGCACACATGCCTTAAACTAAATCTTATGAGTTTAGCAATAAATATGCATATGCATCGAAAAAACAGATTCGAACTTTTCTACCTGAAGTTAACATTATACAGAGCAAAATAACCTGATTTGAGCATAAAGCAAAATGGCTTCCTATTCAAGCAAGACTTATTAAAAGTATTTGTACATTAATTTAATATGGCTTCAAAATATATTTACTGATAGGTTCGTTGTAAGAAAGTATGTATTTAAAATTCATTTGTTTAAGTTAAGTCAAGTAGTATCCTTGTTGCTTGAATACACTTGTATAGGACTGATAAAATCATTACTCTGTAGTTTTATTTCATTAATAATACTCTATACAAGCTTACGTCATGTCTGTATAAATAAACTAATTGGAAGTAAGTGTTATTAAAGCATACTGGAATGATTTTTAAAAATTTGTGAGTTGTAAGTTTTAAACAGTTTTCATTGGAGTAATTTGTCTGGTTTGCGATGTTTATCAAGTATAGACGACCAAACTGCATTGACCATGAATCATTTCGTTTAGAAACAACTTTTCGTGTTGTTCAAATGGCTTAGTTAAAATGGCAATAAGTTATTCACCATTCAAATCAAAACAAGGAACAACCCCAAATTCCATAAGCGAATCCTTTGATCTTATGGCCAGCACTCTTTTTTATTAGTTTTTGGCTTCGTTTAAAGTCGAATTTATTACCCGCCGTAATCCGACAATACTAAAGCAAACAAGTTCTAATAATTTGTCAAGTAAATCAATACAATGATGATGTTTGAACAATAAGTGTGGTAAATGCATGTTTAACAATATTTAAAATCAATCTAGTATAAAGGCAGATATACACTCTTCCGTTTACCTATTTTAAACTTTAATGTGAAACTGAATTTCACATGAATTAAAACATACTTCAAAATATACAAATTGGTTGCAAAATATTTTATCAAAACTTAAAATATAAAGGTTATACGCAGAAATTTTGGCGGATAAAGTAAATATAATATTTAAAACAAAATTAATGAATTCATGTAAAAAATAGACACTTTTTCAATTTAAACAAAACATTTGTCTATTTATTGTGGGTGAGCGAGTGCCTCGTTAATCCACTCTGGTGTCCAAAAGCAGTTGAACATACGCCGCACTTAAAAGGCTTTTCACTCGTATGAACTGAATGAGAGAACTGGATGATTCCAGACACTGTGAACACAAGCTGCACTTGAATTCCGATTCCGCTTGATGTGTATTCAGAGGAATTTTCAAATGGGTTTTTTGGGTGAAGCGTTTTTCACAATGGTTACATTTAAATGGTTTGACTTTAGTGTGCACTCTTTCGTGATTTGCCAGGTGAGATTTGTGGGAAAATAATTTTGAGCAGTGTTGGCACGAGAAAGGTTTCTCCCCTGTATGAGATTTAATGTGACTTTTCCAATGATCGGCATTTACAAACGAGTCATCACACAAGTCACAAAAGTAAGTTTTCTCGTTGAGATGTCTGAGATAATGTGTGTTGAGAACGCTTGCATATCTAAAAGCTTCGTTACAAAATACGCATTGGTGCATTCCAAGATGACAATTATTGAGTACATTTAAACTTCTTTCCGAACTAAACACTGTTTCGCAAATTATGTAGTTATTTGACATTTTGGTTAAATATCACATAAAATAGCAATATTTTGTGTTTGAATGGCACTTGGTTTTGTTTTCAATGTCAAGATAATCATAAAAATAGTTGTTTTAGTCGCTATCACTGTATCAATATTTTTTGAAAACCAATAATTAAGTCGAACCCTGTGGAAATTCAGTTTTTGGCACATTAGAGGGTCACAGCAGCAGAACAAAACTACCAACCTGAACAGCTACAACAAATCTAAAAAACTGGGCTTCAAGACGAGAGAAATATAATACTAATCAAGTCTATGGCTTCATTTGTAAATTAATGGATGCCCGAAATACAATACATGCTTTCGATTTAAAAAACCGAATCAGGTACTTTTGATGGGTGTATGATAGTACCAAGTTGAGTATATGCATGAATGCCTTGTCTCTGCAGCACTGAGTTTTGGATTGAGAGAATAAGTAAGCGAGTTGATTCTTGTGCTCGTAGCATTTGTTGTAAATCAGTTTACCTCATGAACAATTTAAGCGTATTGTCTCAGGTACAAGCGGTGTGATAAATTCAACGTTATGCTACCCAAAAACATCTAAAACGTACGTCAATGCATTTCAAAGATACCCACTATTGGTTGTGTTTAGAATGATACTATTCACACAGTCAAGTATGCCAAAGTTTATTTGGACATACCCACAGGCGTGAAGCTGCACATCAAAAACGTGCACGTTTAACAAAAATGCGGACTACTGACGATAAGACTATTCATATTCATTTATTCATATATGATAATACCCCTAGCTTTGAACCCACTGCCAGTATTGTACCATGTAAATGTTAGTGAAGGTGGACTTAATTTATACAAAACGTATGTCCATGCATTCAAATCGCTCGTGTTTGAAAGGATAATGAATGTGCTATCACGTAGGCCAATATTCAATATTTGCATATCTTTTGCTCTGATTCAATTTATTTGCAGAATTCGAGTGTTCTCTGTATGTCGGATGCATATAATCCTTAAATTTGACAAGTTTAGTTTAAATGTATTTTTACGAAGGAGTTTTGCACACAAGAATTTGATATTATTATTAGTTTTACGATTAAATCCAACTAAAATCACAGCTGTGAAATATGTCGCAAGAGGTTTCTAAACAAAACTGGTTTAATGGGACACATGACAATTCGCAGTTGTTTGAAGCCATTTGTCTGTGATATTTGTGAGAGAGCATTTACAGAGCAAGGTGGTTAGAGCAGACATACTAAAGCCGTTCATCATCAAATCAAAAAGTCCATTTGTAATTTATGCGACAAACGATTTTCTTCCAAGTCTTCCAAATGGAAATGTACAATTCTCGGCCAAACATTTTAGACTACATTTTTATCAAAATGGACATGTGTTTTAATGTATGTATTGAACTTAACTGCATGAATAAAAGCGATCTGAAAATAATATTCAAACATATTGCTAATTATCTTACGACAGTAGGTTGTGTATTTTAAGCAGAAGCCTGAATGCCAATGTGTTTACGCCAAAATTATATCTTTGTCGACTTATTTTATTGGAAATATTAGAGCTTCCCTGGAGATCACACAATTTTTTTCTGAAATTAGAATGTTGTGTAAAGAAGTCACGCTTTCGACTAAATCTCTTTCAGTCAAATTATCTTGATACTTAAACAGCATTATTTTTTCTATGGAAAATATTTTAGTATAAGAGTTATGCAAAATATGCTGTTTAAATGCCAGAATGTCTACGACGAATTTTCAATGCAATCCAACTTCGGTAAAATCTCATCATATTGAGTCCTAAATGTATGTTGCATACATTAAGTTAAAAGCACTAATCAATTTAAGTTGACAATGTTGGCTATATGTCGACGCCTATTAGTACTAGCATACATAAATGTCCATTTGAGGAAATATGAATTAGTTTCATAAAGGTGTGTAAATTCAGCAGTGCATGTATCGTCATTTTACTTTAAGTGCACATTTTTTGGTAAATGTATACATATGTATTTTTATGCTTGTCTCTAAAAATAAGCGTGAAACCTTGATGTACATGAGAGTGTATACATTATGAATTTAATCTCAAGGAACTGTAGCAATAGGAATGCATGGGCATCATTTTTGTGTAGATGTATTTAAACTTTTTGGTACCTAACATCAAATTTAAGTATGCAACTTATAAGTAGCTGAGACATGACGTTTTAACTAAGCATTGATTGTTATTGGTTTACAGTGCAATATTTACATTTGTAGCATTTAAATGTAGTGTTTTGGTTTTTCCATCTCATTGATTCTCAGTATACTAAATCCAGTGCTACAGTGAAAATCACTTATGCATATACTTATGATTGTGAAAATATACAGGAATCAAAAATACCATTTCAGTCTATGTTGTACATTAGACAAGGCAAGACATATTTTTACCGATAAAAGTCCGTGATTTAATGATAATTATTTCTTTCGACTGGAAGTCTAGCATTTATTTTCCCATTTGCTGCTCAGATAAACAGTTTTGTTCTGCTGCTCAGTTGTAATTTTCAAGAAACGGAATTTTATTACTCGACTTACATCACTTTACCTGTTTCTTTCTTAAAGCAGTGATACTGATTGAAAACAACACAAGACCATTTTGTGTATGGTTTGAAGTGTCCCACGAAGCCCTTTTCTTCCAATTTACCACTTATCGAGCTTCAGTTCCTCTCATATAAAACTTTAAATGACGTCCCAGAATTTTAAATGTGATGCTTGTAATAAAGTTTTCAGTTCGGAAAAAGGTTTAAGAGCACATAATAATATTCATCTTGGTAGGCACCAGTGCGTATTTTGTAAAAAGTCTTTTATTAGCGCAATCCATCTGAATGAACACTATCTGAGACATGTTAACGAGAAACCGATCTTTTGTGAATTGTGTACGGATTCGTTTGTTAGTGTAGTTCATTTAAGAAGTCACATTAAATCTCATACTGGGGAGAAGCCCTTTTCTTGCAAACAATGTCCAAAATCATTCTCCCATATAGCTAGCCTTCGTGAACATGAGCTACGGCATCTTGAAATCAAACTATTCAACTGTGACCATTGCGAAAGAAGTTTCACTTTAAGAACTAATTTCAAACGCCATTTAAATGCACATCAAACCGACACGCCATTCAAGTGCAGTTTGTGCTCGCGGTTTCTGGGTTCAACTGGTGCAATCAAGAAACACATTCAAGGACATACTGGGGAGAAGCCCTACCGATGTCAAATTTGTGACAAATCGTTTGCACAAAAAATTGATCTACGGAAACACGAAAATGCGCATAGTTCCAACAAAATTTACACTTGTGAAATATGCGAAAAGACGTTTGCTACGAAAAGTGCATTGAAGCGGCACATCATAACACACAGTGGTTTGCAATCGTTTTCGTGTACATTGTGTGAGAGAGCATTCACTCGACGAAGCAGCTTGAAAGCACATACCAAAGTTGTTCATCATCAAGTTAAAGACCATACTTGTAATTTATGTGGCAAACCATTTTCTTCTAATTATAATGTGGCGTCACACATGAGAGTTCATACTGGCGAAAAGCCTTTTAAATGTCACATTTGTTTTACTGATTTTGGTCATAAGAATGGATTATCGCGGCATTTGGTCGTCCATCATGAATAAACATTTGATTTGAATTTAATATCTCCAAAAATCTTACAGATATTTGTTGGGAAAACTTTAAACTTTACACGTTTAACCTCTCATTTTATTTTTATTAAGTGTTTAACAAACTAATGACAAAAGTTTATTGATATTTTTTTATTTATTTTTGTTAATCTGACATCATCAAAGAATTGATCTGTATAAAAAATTGTAGCATTTGATTTTTTTGTAATATTGGATTAGTATCGGTATTAAAATATACCAGAAGTCAAACCCAAATTGACTTAAAGTTGTTCAAATGTTATCAATCAACTTGTTTTAAAGTTGAGGGAATTTTCCTGGTTTTTATGCTGGTAATGAATCAGTTTTTTGTGACAACAGTGCATATGAATATAGGAAATTGGTTTTTAATGTGAAATGTAAATTATGGTAATCTATACTAAGTGTCCTACTAAAATTATTTAACAAATTTAAAATTTTAATTCTACGAAATATATATTACATTTTAATAAAATTACAAGCTCTAATTCATGAAAAATTGAAGGCTATTGATACTGCCAATTTTATTCGAAGTGTTCAAAGAAGTAAATAACCTAAGTTTACATGAACAATTGCATTTGTTATGAATTGCAGGATTTCGAAGCTACAGAAATTTTTACTTGTATCCTAAACAACTTCGTTAAGATTAATATTTGTTTTTAATGTACAATTACTTTAACTTTAAATTAATCGATTAATCAACTTTACAGCGTATTAAATTTATGTTTTGATTCTATTATTTAATTTACAAATTATGCTTGGACGTAATCTTTTAAATGAAAACTTGTAGAATTAAGTATCAAAATATTCAAAGAGAACCTTACTAACATTTTTTAATATTTAAAAATATATTTTGATAGTAAAATGAATTGTAAATACTATTTTTGTCCACTGTGGTTGACGGTCACGTATATTTGAAATTAAATATAAACTTTAAAGAAAGTTTTTTTCGAGTTTTCTCGATTCATTTAAAATATTGAATACTTTCATATAAGGGATTACCAAGTTCATTAAAGTCGTCTGATACTGGATCCAACAATAATCAAGATAATTGCAGAGTTGTGACTTTGTGTGTTATGCTAAATGGCTTGCTTGTTGAAACGAAATAAACAATCCTATTAATCGCTATTCAACCTCAAATTCTATTCAGCACTCTTATGGGAACACTGAATCTTTGCACAATTAATAAATTGTTAGCAAAATTGTTCAAAGTCTCTGTTGGGAAATTGAGTCCGTCGGTATGATTTACTTATCCAACATCTTTTTAAACTTACAATGGGGGGATTTTAATCTTAGCGCGAGAACCACTTGAAACAAATTGGTTATCTTATCATATTACTAATAAAGACAATCTTGTATAAAATTGTTAATTCAATTCAGCTATTTTGCTAATATAAATTCTCTCTTTGTTTGCAGCACTAAAATGGTTGGTTAAAAGCTAATACATCGGTTAAGAAGAAATATATGCTTTGAAGTAAACGACCTTTCTACATGTGCACGCCACTGAACCGATTCCGTGTTTATGTAATGTGCACGAATAATTTACTTTGAAAACTTAGCTAAGTTCAATTGTCCTCACCTACTGCATTAGTCTAAATGCAATTCTGATCTTAAGTAAAACAAGCAAGTTGAATGTTCTCTTGTTACTCACAATCTCCAATTTTCCCCTGGTCTGCTGACAAATATGAAACGTCTAACCACTTGGCTAATTTTAAACGGTGGATAATTTTAATTTGTACATATAATTATTTTAGTGGTTTAATAATTATTTTTGTACAAAATTCAATTAAATCAGTTGTGATCTGTGAGTATGTTTGAAATGAGAAAAAACGGGAGTTAACAATAGTTTAGCTACCAATAATAATTAACTGTTTGATTTAATTAAGTTATATTAATTAAAGGAATAATTACATCATATAAAACTCAGGTACATATAATGATTTTTTTTAAATTAATTATTTCACGTCTCAATATAATCTTGTCTGCGCTAATTCTATAAAGGCGAATTGGCATGCGAACCAATAATTAATATTTAACTAGTAGTATCGCTAATTTGGTACTTATTGTTATGTATAGTTAACAAAAATAATTGAGACAACAGTTAGAATAATTAATTGCTTTTACAAATTTAATTGTTTTTCATGATCAAGATCACTAAAAACGTCACTCAACTTGCATTTATATGGTTTTTCTCTCTTGGGCTTCAGAAACTTTCCAAAAAAAAAACATTTTTTTATCCAACCAAGTCGTGACTAGC
Source organism: Entomobrya nivalis (assembly GCA_034695485.1). Classification (NCBI taxonomy): domain Eukaryota; kingdom Metazoa; phylum Arthropoda; class Collembola; order Entomobryomorpha; family Entomobryidae; genus Entomobrya; species Entomobrya nivalis. The sequence continues at coordinate 12,000 of JAQFZH010004361.1, forward strand.
ACCAATCTTGAGACATGCGTCTCGCATTTCCCCAAAACCCGTACCGTCCGACCGCCATATCCAAATCCCTAACCCTTGCTGCAAT
>JAQFZH010004362.1:0-12082 GCA_034695485.1 Entomobrya nivalis
ACATATGAATATGAATTTTACAACTTAACTTAATCCACCCTAATAAAAAATTATTTTCCTTGTTTCACAGGAATTCTCGTCACAGCATCACAAGGCGCAAATGGTTATAGTTATAACACCGTTATAGCTGTTTTAATTACCGAGTTTATTAAACTCATTGTGAGTAGTGGACTTTTCATTGAAAGGTATGTCAAGTCAATAATATATTCCTGTGACGTTTTCGTTTTTCGCTTTTAGTACGACTTTGAACTATTGAGTTTACACGGGTGAACAAACCGATTTAGTTTTTATGTATGTTTTAAAATTCCTTTGCTTAAAAATATAACAAAACAATTTACTAGCCGCTGTGTGCATGAACTAAAGACTAACACGAAATCCCCTAATTATTGGCAATGGTAGCAATAGAACGTGGTCTGTCTTTTTTATTTCTAGTGTGCATAGGCAAATTAACACCAAAACTACTACTTCAGCTAACTGTAACGGTGATAGAACTGCTATTACTACTACTTCTTCTTCTTCCACTACCAATTGTAGCTGTTCAAGTTCATGGCACTATGCACAGCTGAAAAAATCTATACTCAGGAATAAGAATCTCCTTTGTTCTTGTCAATCTCAATCTTTGCTGCCGTCATTCTTTAATAACTTTTCGTGTTCAAATACTAAGTCAGTATTAAATATAGATTTGTATTATTGTTTCTATCTTCTCAGAAACTCTGTGAGTATTTTTATTCACGAAGTTCGCCAAAATAAAAGAGGTAAGGCGAATTGTTGTACAAAAAACTTTTATATTTGATTATAATTATGACTACTAAGCACAAGCCATATTTTTTTAACAATTTGGTTTTTTCTTTCAGTGTTTTTCTTATACTTCATCCCTGCTGGATTATATTGCTTGTACAATAATCTTGCATATGTCAATCTAGTTAACTTTGACCCTACAACATACTTTCTTCTGCTGCAGTTTAGAGTTGTTGTTACTGGAATTGTGTTTCAGGTAAATGTTTAGTTAACACTGATTACAAGTTTATTAAAACCATTCTACAGCTACATAAATTGATTATTATGCATATTTTTTGACCTGAAGGTCCTGTTTCAAAAGAAACTTAGCCGTCATCAATGGATCAGCCTAATATTTCTCACTGTCGGCTGTATGGTCAAGGAAATCAATTTCAGTGGCTTGTTTGGAGTTGAAGATGCCGAGGAACCTTTGTCAAAGGGAGGAGAGCAAGACTCCAAACTTACAGCTTCAGAAAGCAAGTCAGAAAAATGGGGACTGATGCAAAATCCCTTGGGCGTCGTACTTATTTTGCTTCAGGTGCTTTGCTCCTCTGGTGCTGGAGTGTATAACGAATATCTACTGAAAAGACCGGTCTCAAATCAGCAGAAACAAACGCCTGTGCTGATACAGAACGTTTGCTTGTACATTGACTCAATTATTTGCAACTTGGTCCTGCTCCTGTGGAAAGGGGACATTTCTGCTGTTTTTACATATGAAAGCTACGGAATAATTCTAACAACACCAATTATTCTATCTGTAGTCATCAACAATGCTTTTATTGGCATTGTCACTAGCTTCTTTTTAGCCCAACTTAACTCAATTCTCAAAACATTTGCTAGTGCACTAGAACTAATGTTTACGGCAGTCTTGTGCTGGATGATTTTTGGAATTCCTATTCACTTAAATACTGTTCTTGCCATTTGTATTGTTACATGGGCTATATTTTTGTATTCTAAGGAACCTGTTGTTAATAATGCTAATACAAATGTTACTGCACCCACTTCAAATAACAATAACTCTCGAAGACGAAGTAGTGTCAAAGATGTGGAAGATATGCAAAAGATTTTGGATGAAGAGATTGATGTTTAAGGTTGATTTTTTGATATTGAAATTGCCCAAAGATGTCCCTTACAATTTCTTGTGATGTATTAAGTCATATTTTTTAAGTACCACAGTTAACTTACATGCACAACATTACATGTAGTACCACAAAGATATATATGTTTTAAGTTTAAGATATTATACAATTAAGAGTCATATAATTAACTTGTTACATCTGTGTTCGGGCTTTATATGTTTAATTAAGTCATTAGTACTTTGAATTGAAGAGGTTCTGAGGTGGTGATAAAATCGTACTATTTTATATCTCAATTTACACTGTATGTTTCGATGATTCCCTTAAAATGTCGGAAAGCTATGTATACAAGAATGTCTAGCAATGCACGAGAGACTAATAAAATGTTACAAGTTTAAAGTTAAAGTTAATTTGTATACGGTTAGTAAATATTGTGAAGTGTCCTTTCGTCAATTGTGAAACTGTTACTGGTATTATTAATACCTTCGCTATGTGTGCTATTATCAATTATTTATTTGTTTTTAAAATTAAATATATTACATACATTTACGTTTAATATAGTCATTATGTCAATGAAATGTGTTTAAACTAGAGTTCAAATCTTGCAGACCAAATGCATGGCCACTTTAGCCAGTATGTTCACATACTGACACGCTATTTTTGAATGATTAAATGTTTCAAACTCCTTGATCTGTCTGTAACTTCAGAGTATTTTGATTTAATAGTGTTTGCTTGATCTTGATATCAGTATTAAGTAACTGATGTTCCTACTTTACACATTGTAAATTGTAAATCTTGCTTTGCTGTTTCAGAATCGTATACCTTCTGTTATAACTTAACTGTAATTTAGGATTTTCATGAATTTTGGCTATAGTGGAATTGTATACTTTGTTTTGAATCTGCTGAAGCTTTATGTATTATTTTATGCACACGTTTATTTAATTTATGGACGACGAATCTTCTGGTTTAAGACTAAAAAATAAAGTTCAATGTTTGAATTCTTAAATTCAGATTTTTATTTTATTTTTCATAAAAACACGATTGTTCTGTATCTCTCAACGGAACAATAAATATTTAACACATATTCACAGCATTATTGCAACATTACGTCTGCTAATATAACATTAAGTGTCTTTAAAGCAAAGACTCAACAAACTTTTTAGCTTCCTCCTCCGTTTTGAAAAGTTGTTGACCTTTTGGATTTTCTAGTAGAACTGTTCCTTTACGTCCTGATTTCTCAATATTAAGAAATTTAGAGGTTGGACCATTTTCGACCACTTTGGTAGGTGGACCAACATCTTCTGGCCCACAAATATACACAGTCCCACGATGGAGACCGTCAGGATTAACGTCAATCAATTCACCACCATTCACGTCACAAAGACGGAATGGCCTTCCATACAGTGCGAACAACGACTCAGCCTACAAAAACGATAATTTTACAACATCAAAAGTAAGAAATTTAATATTGGAGAGGCTAAGTTGGAAGATAAGTACCTCGTTCTTCAATTCCAGTAAAGTTATAGCTTTCTGGCCTGCGGGATTCTCCAAAAGAATAGTTGCCTTTCTTTCCAAATCATCATAGCCAGGCTTGACTGTGTCATTCAACACTAAATTGACGTATTTGCAGAAAGGTGTTGATGCATTTCTTTTCGCAACCTCTTCAGCATTTTCCACTTTGAAGATAGCCACCGTCAATTTGCTGTCTTTTATCTTTAATGTGGGTAAAAAAGCCACTCCAAAATTAGGTTGGTATTTTAAGAAACCCTAAAATGCATGAAAATTACAAATTGCATATAAGTTTTACCTGGAAGTCTTCTTGGATTAAGAAACTGATGCCTTTCGGAGCATCTTTTAACTTCTTCACTGTTGCCTTCACTGCAGTTTGAATATAGTCTGAAAACTCGTCCGAAACCCGATTGAGATCCTTCGCAGCCTCAAGATATACTGTGATATCATCAGTTGGAACTAGCCCACCTTTCTTCCTTAACTTCTGGATACGGTTAATTATTTCACGAGCAATACCTTCGTCCTATAAATATAAAATACACAATTTTACTTTATTTTGAGGTTTTTTTGAAAGGTTAGCTTAAGATTAAAATTTGTAAACGTATTACTTACAAGCATGCTTTGATCTGCTTTGGTATTCAAAATACATAAAATCGGCCCGTCACAGGCTGCTTCCAAGTCCTTAGCACCACCCCCTCCAACGTCATACGTGATAAACATTTCATCCGAACTTATCCAGTGTCCACAAACTTCAATACCTTTCTTACTCAAGCATTCTTCGATTTGAGCATCGTTCAATGACTAATATAAAAATAATCAAAACCAGAAATGTTATTCCAATGAAGAAATAAAAGTTATCATATAAACTATAAAAACAAGTTATAAAGTTGACTACCTTGATGGTGTTTGCAATATTCTTGAAGTCAGCCTTGAATTTTGCTCCCAATATTTGGTGGTTTGGTTGTGCTTTCAAATGGACATCAAATTGTGTTTTGTTGTTGCAAAGTGTCAATTTTCTTACATTCAACTCTTCCAGGACATACGTTTCCAATCCTTTGATTTGGTTTAGGAAAGCGTCACTTGAATGAACAACAATTACTTCGGGCAAGGGGAACTGTCAAGTAAATTATTTCACGGTAAAGATTTAATTTTAAGCATACAATTTAAAACTATAATTGATCTAGTTTGGAGAATATTTTTTGTACCTTGATTGGAACTGTTCTACGATCACGTGCCAACCTTCCCAGTTCAATGACTTTTTGCATTCCTTCTACGGCTTGCTCAATCTCTTGGTCTATGAGCCATTCTTGTGGATCAGGGAGCATCAAGAAGTGGATGCTTTCATCATGTTTTGGAGCAGATTCTTTTTTAATAACTCGTCGCAAATTTTGATAAATGTGTTCAGTTATAAACGGGGTAAATGGAGCCATTAACCTTGTTAAAGTAAACAAGACAAGGAAGAAAACTTCCAAAGCTCGATAGCAATCTTCTGGTCCAGCTTCACCCTAAATTTCAACAAGATAATTATAAATTCACAAACAATTGAAACAATCATTGTACTTAAACCACTACATAGAATACTGCATACCTTCAGCCTCCTTCTATTCAAACGAACATACCAGTTGGTAAGTTGATCGATAAATTTGACAAGAACAGGTACTACTGAGTAGAGACGATACGCTTTCATTTCCTTTTTAAACCATGCAATGAGTGACTGTACGGAAGAGAGAACCCATCTATCCATAATGTTCCACTGGCTTTTATCAGTACTTGAAGAACCTTCCAAAGTTGCAGAAAAATTGAGTTGTACACCATCCTCTTTTGAAATACGGAAAACGTTTTGGACAAAGAAGCGGTAAGCGTTGTACCTAAAATATCAATTGAGAACTATTTATATTTTGATAATGTAAGCAATACTAAAAATAAAAATAATGGAACGTTTTTTTTTTGCTTTGAAAATCATTGTCAGCATATCAGATATTATGAACTGTCTAAAGAACACTTCGTAAATAAATCCAATTTGCTTTTTAATTTTGTCCAAGGCGAATCTGTCTCAGCATTGAAAAAGCTGAACCAGGATTAGATTGGACAACTTTTTACAACTATCGCACTTAACTAGTGGTATAATTGCCACAACTTACCAAGGTAAAAACACATCTTTTAACAAATCGCGAACACCGTCTTCTTTAAATCTCAAATTTTCAGCTCTCACGACGGGGGAATTGATAAGATATAATCTGAGGGCATCAGCTCCATACTTGTTTACGACTTCCATTGGATCAGGATAATTTTTCTTTCGTTTCGACATTTTCTGTCCATCTGACGCCAGTACAAGCCCGTTCACAATTACGTTTTTGAAAGGGGCCTTGTTGAAAAGGCTGTTGGAAACTACGAGAAGAGTGTAAAACCATCCTCTCGTTTGGTCAACTCCTTCAGCAATAAAGTCGGCTGGAAAAGTTTCTTCAAATTCCTCTGTTGAAGAATGTGACAAGTTTAAATTTAGGTATCAAATTACACATTTTTTTGTAATCCCTTTTATTTGTAAATTACTGTCAGCATATCAGATTTAATGAACTGTCTAAAGAAAAAGAACAGTTCGTAAAAAGATCCAATTTGCTTTTTAATTTTGTCCAAAGCGAATCTGTTTCAGCATTGACAAACCCGAACCAGGATTAGATTGGACAACCATTAATTTATGTATACCTAACTAAACTTACTTTTTCTTTCAAACGGATAGTGATTTTGTGCATAAGGCATAGATCCGGACTCAAACCAACAATCGAAAACTTCAGGAATACGTTTCAATGGAGGGTTTCCAGGAATTTTGGAGGGTATAGTAATTTGATCAATGCTAATAAAAAATAACAACTTTGTTAAACATAGGAAATCTCGGTTTTTCAAACGAACGACGCATAATTTGAAACACCATACTTACAATTCTCTATGCAAATCTTCTGGGGCCGGTTGTCCAGAAAGTTCTTCAAGCTCCTTTCGACTTCCAATGCATACAACTTCCTCGAAATCTTCTGACGCCCAGATGGGAATCGGGGTACCCCAATACCGGCTTCTACTGAAAGCCCAATCTCTTGCATCTCGCAGCCAGTTGCCAAATCTCTTTTCTTTTACAAAATCAGGGACCCAGTATGTTTTTTGGTTGTTGGTGACGAGATCATTTCTGAAATCTTCCACGCGAATAAACCAGGAGGGAACACCTTTATAGATCAATGGAGTGTCCGAACGCCAGCAAAATGGGTAACTATGCTTGATGGTTCCAACTTGTACAACTCTGCCGTTTTTCTTCAGCATTGCCATGATATTTTTATCCGCATCCTGAAGTAATTAAATTGATCGATAATATTTGCTTTTACTTTTGAATTTGAGGTACACGAGTGAAAGTAATGAAGCAAATCTACCTTAACGTATTGGCCAACGAAGTCCTTCACAGGCATAACAAATCTACCCTTTGCATCAACTGGACAAATTGGTGGTGTATCTTCAGCAACAATGCCAGCAGCTTTGCAAACACTAATTTGGAAAAGAAGAAAAATCATTTTAAACTAATTAATAATCCCCGGATTGCATCATATCCTTCCAGTGAAAGAAATCAATTAGATGAACTCACCGTAAATCGTCAGCACCAAAGTATGGCGCTTGATGTACAATTCCCGTACCAGAATCCTGAGTAACGTACGTATCGACTTGCACCCTAAATGCTCCCTTTTCTTTGAACTGTTCCAGAAAGAGATGAACGTGCAAATTAGTATTAATTGGAACACATCAGAGTAATTCCCATAACCAAAAAACATCTATACACACACCTGTATAAAGTAATCAAACAAAGGCTCATATTCTTCTCCTTTTAACTTCGCACCGGGAAACTTCTCAAGAACTTTATATTCTTCAGGCTTCTTGTATAAAATTTCCAATCTAGCTTCCATCAAGACGTACTTGGTACCGGTAGCAGTTTCTAATAATTTCAATTACGTTCATTAGATTCATTTAATCATTTTTATGTAACGACTTAATGATATCACTAATAATGCATTTACCTTCAACGAGAACGTATTCATATTCCGGATGAACACAAAGAGCGATATTACTTGGTAATGTCCAAGGTGTAGTGGTCCATGCCAAAATTGACACGCCAGGTTTAGATTTCATAGGAAAGCTAACAACCACTGCTGGATCAACAACATCCTTGTAATTCTGTTGTACTTCAAAGTTAGACAGTGGAGTACAACAAGCAGTTGAATAAGGCATCACCAAGCTGCCCCTATAAACCAACCCCTTATTCCAGATTTCCTTAAACACCCACCAAAGTGACTCCATGTATGAAGAGTACATTGTTTTGTAGTCATTCTTAAAATCAATCCATCTTCCCAATCTTCCAATGACCATCTCCCATTCTGCAGAATACCTCATCACAATTTTCCTGCATTCATCATTGTACGCCTTGATGCCCATTTTGGCTACGTCCTCAGGACCACTGATGCCCAACTGCTTATCGATCTGTGGTCACAATCAAACATCATCAATTAGAATGAATCAGCATATCAAACTATAACTGCAAACGTAAAATAAGTATTCTGTATATAATTTAAACGTACCTCATATTCCACCGGAAGTCCGTGACAATCCCACCCAAATCTTCTTTCCACATGGAATCCACTTTGATGTGCGTACCTTGTGACAACATCTTTAATAGTACCAGCCAAAATATGACCATAATGAGGTAGTCCAGTCGCAAATGGTGGTCCATCATAAAACGAATAGCGAGGCTTGCCCTTCGACTGTTTCAAACAGGAATGGAATGCATCGATTTTCTTCCAGTGTTGGATAATTACCTCTTCCTCCTTTGGAAAGTTGATGGACTCCGTAACTTGTTGCAGATCACCCATTTTAATGGACTTTTCGACAACTTTATCACGAAAAATTCAAGAAATTATAAAAAATATCACAAAAACTGCCAAGATAATAGTGTTTTGAAAAATCACTAAATATGTCAACCATTATCATTGTAAAAATGCACAACGCTTAGAGCCACATGTATTGAAAGGTGACATAAAGCAACGACTCAGCTGTTGACTGTGTGCGTGGCTTTTTACTTCTTCAAGACAAACTATTTTTCAACTATTTCAGATCATATCCGATCACTTATCAAAATGAATCAAAAATATGATTTAAATCTCTAATTAACGTGCTTAGCACTAAATTCCTATTTGCACGAAAGCACACTAATTAATGATTCCACAAATTAACCATATTGCATCAGCTTTTCTTACCTGAGTATTATTTAATTAACGCACCGTATGGCAGCAATGACTTTTTGCAAATACTGATAATTGATAATTCTGTACTAAATAAATTACCCGTTTAAACGGCTAAAACATAAATTAAATTACACGTGTCTACTCATTATCATTTTTTTTTGCTTTCAAAAAATTATCAACACAAAATTGTCTTTTGTGTAAATACACCGGTTGTTATATGGTATCGTCAATCGTGCAATATGCCTAGCATGCGTGCGAGGTGGTGTCGACTATTGCATTGCACCAAACACAGTCATTCATTCATGTTCATTATGAAGTTGAAAGTGTGCAAAGATATTTTTTCATTGGTTTCCTGTTTCTGTCAAGAAGTCTCAGAGTACCCCTATTACATTGATGCTCTTTGCTTCTTCTCATTTCTCATTCACTTCAACTCACATTCATCATACCATGCAAAATATTCCACATCCTTTGTTCATCATATCATCATTATCCAAATATGTATTCAAACTAAACTATCATACAAGTTCAAGAAAGATCAAAGACATTAGTTGGATTTGTATTACTTTGATTGGATATTCTTTCATCTTCACAAAAATAATCATTTTTCTTTGCTAAAAAATCGTCAACGTAGTTGGAGTGGAATTAGACGGGGCTAGTTGAGACAGCTCCTCCAAAAACGGTTGCTATGTATGTTGCTAGTTGCTAATGACAACTTTCATGCAAAGAATGAACAACAGAATGAAGTTTTACGCAAGACTCCAATGGTCTGACGTATGGTAACGTAAATAGTGAATTTTGAAGAGTATGGAATAGGTCGACTTGACTTGACATCTTATCGATCTGTTGCGATCATAGTATATGCACAAGTTTTTTGAATTAGGAATACGCATAACTAACTTCGTTGTCTTGAAAAAAATTATTGTTATATAAATTAACACAAAGTTTTAAACGTGCCGACAAAATCTTGTAACTAAATGCTTTACTTAAGATATTGATAAAGATATTTTATCCTACTTCCTGCGGCTTAACACTTAACGAGAGGAGGAATCTAACATGAATGAAACCATTCATGCTCTACACGGTTTAAAATGTCGCTAAAATCTCTGAATTCGAGAACTCGAATTATCGCTGGGTTGCTTTTGGTATTTGCAAGCGTTAACGCAAGGGAGTCCCCCATTTACCAGGATCCAAAGACATGCAAACCTACAGCGAATACAACTTTCTCTTGGTCCGAACTCAAGTGTGTCAAATGTCAATGGAAGCTTACTGAAAATGACTACCCTACTTGTAAATACTTCAAACGAATTAAAATATTAATCACACATGACTTTTCTTGGAATTAGAGGTTAACTAGTCAATTTAATAAATTGTGAAAAAATATTTTTGTTCCATAGCTTGCCCATGTCCAACCAAATTAAAACAAACTAGCATCGCAGACTTTCCTCCTTCCGGAAACCTACAAAACAAGGAAAAATGTGAAGCCTGTCCAGAAAAATCTGTGGTATATGATGGAAAGCACTGTTTAAAATGTGGAAATCTCAATCCCTACAACAGTACAAGTGGTCTCTGCCAACCATGTCCTTCAGGACACATTGAAGGTAAAATTCATGTCACATATCTGAAATATAACTTTAAAAATTTAACCCATCAAAGTCCTTAAAATTAATTTTTAATTTCTAGTGATTTACAACATGGATGGCTCCGCAAAGGACACTGTTCACTGCCAGATATGCGCCATAGGCTACCATCCATCAAAAGATGGCCGTTCTTGTGTTCCCTGCCATGAATCTTTCGCCAAAGTCATACACGACCCCAAAACTGTAAAAGCAGCTCTGTCCACTGGCACATGTTATTGTCCGGACAAAGACAAGGAGTATAAATTGATGGACGGGGTTTGCTTTTCCGCTTCTGAGCTGAGAGACTTGGAATTCAAAGACTCCTTCAAATTGGACTATGAAAGGAATTCAATTGAATCCCACCTTTTGAAACAGCATCTTCGCATTGCCTTTCTCTTTTGCAAAGCGGATATGCATAACCAAACAGCTTGTCAGATTCTTGCCAATTTGTGTACACTCAACTTGCACAGTTTTGGAGCGGAATCAATTAAAACTGCTTGTGACCTTCACAAATCAATGTCCACTTTAGGTCATGTTCCAATTTACAATCCAAAACTGTTTTACTCAGAGTTTGAAGCTAACAATATGCTATCAAGGACACATGATATTCCTCATCAGTTCAACATGGACTTTTCTAGTTACTCTTCTGATATTAACATCACAACTGCCAAGTTTTCATTTGATGGAAAATATTTGGGGTTATCGGACTTGAGTGACCATATTCCTTGTTCAGATCCACCCTTGGTTCAGGGAATTAGCAGAAAGTTTGGGGCTACTTATAAGACGCATTGTAGCATGGGTATACAACAACTTTGGGAGAAGTACCGGAAGGAAGAAATGATATTTTTGGATCCATACGTTAGCATTGTGGGAGGATACAATAATGATCATAAATTGTATGAGATTCCAGTGAAAATACAGAACTTCAAGAGAAATGGGGTTAAAATTAATATGGTAAACTTACTTGAAGTGATGCTATCTATTATCCTAAAAATTTCTCGATGAAAATTATTTTTTATTTGAAATTAACTCATTTAACAGAATACCGACTTTCAGTGGCAATTGGTGCGTCGTTTCTTCATGGTTGATACTATGGGTGGATATGAGGATGCCAATCGTAATGGAACACCGACCTACATTAGATACGTCAGTGAAATGCATGTCAAGTACGGAATGAAATGATTTATGGAACATTTTTTTTATGATTCTAAAATCTCGAAGTAAGGTTTTGGATTTTTTTTAAATGATTGTTTATATGATGTAGGATCCAGTTGCAAAATAGTCAAGAACCGGGAAGAATCTATGCTCCACTGATAACGCTAACGTACAAAGACATTACAAATGAGGAATTCTTGAAGAATGAGCTGGTACATTTTGAATTCAGTGTAAATTATGTGATGGAAATGGCCCGGTCTATTGAAGATGTCAAGGTACAATAGAATATGACAAGCCACGATGTACTGATATTATCCGTTTTGGTGTATGTTTTAATGATAATGATTTTTGGACAGATATCAGTTGGAGTGATAAGTGCTCTAGCAGTGATTTGGGCTGCCATTCAAACATGGAGTTGGAATAGGCGTAATGGTCGTGTGGAAGTGGACATTGAAACCATCGTCAATCTTATTGTTATTTCATGCGGACATTTAGCAGATGCATTTTTCATTGTTTGCTTTGGAACGGCATTGTTCTGGTTTATATTCTTCAAAAAGCAAGCGGTTGTTCATGTACTGCTACCAGATCCACTACAAGAAAAGCTCATCAAAGATTTGCTCATTTCTGCATTCGCTCTCAAAATTGTGGACATATTGAAGCTGTTGAGTAGGCAGTCAAA
>JAQFZH010004363.1:0-12080 GCA_034695485.1 Entomobrya nivalis
GGACGGACGGACACACGGAACCAACATACACTATACGTACATTGCATTTTCAATAGGATTCCGAGAATCCTAATAAAGTCAATACTTTATTTAGAAAGAAGTTACCCTAGCATACATATGTATATTATGTGGAAGTATTATATAAACTGTTTGACTAAAATGTATTCAATTTGCGAATGCCAACTGTATCTACTTTTAGTATTTGAATTTTTTCTTCTTGTTTGTAGCAAACGGGTTTTATTACATATTCGTCCAGAGCACTTCATAGATTAAATTGGACTTGCCTGCATTCCGTTTGTCCGTCTCACCGCACCGATAACTTCAAAACTGAAACGAATTTTGGAGTTACGTGTATGCAATATTTTTGTATGGTACATTTATAACAGTTTTTTAAATTTAATTGGGACTATTTATGGCAGGATAACTTCAGCATTCGTGATCGTATTACCTTGTAATTTTTTGTATTGATTGCTGAAGTATCATATGTCAATTTTGATACACAACATTTGGGTAATTTGGACAACTGATATTGTTCAAATATGCACATTCGTACGAATCTGAAACGAGTTTTGTATTTCAAATCCACATGACATGAAAAATTCACATGCGAGATAACGATATTTAATTTCAAATATTAATTTAGCGAAAAAAAGCAAAACAGCATCAAGAGGAGTTTTGATGTATAGATTTGTAATCTGAAGTTAAATTTTAAATTAAAGGTTGTGTAATGACGAACACTTCTTCCAACCGTCTACAAAGGCTAGTTGAAAAATAGGGTAATCAATTATGTATATTTTAAAAGATCCACTCGGTCGGACTTTTTGTATAGGTTACGTCATATGCAGCAATGGCCAAACATGTCATTTGGGACGAAAAATCAATTCACGCTTACGATTAATGCGCTTTAAGGGTGTAGAGAAATATAAAACTTATTTACGAGCCCATAAATTTTTAAGGCAATGGAGGTATTTTTTTGTACGTAGTTTCCAACCAGAATGTTGCATAGTTGAAAAGTGTTATTTATCCTAAAGGGTATGTATATTTTTATTTGTTATAAAATCCAAATATTGTTATTATGGCTAGTGAATGCATCAAGTGAAGAAAATTTGTGTGCTGGTGTTACAAAGTGCCGTATAAATATATCAAGCTCACATGTATCATGTTTTAATGAAAATTGACCATGTGCCTTCCGCTTACTATCTTTAGCTTACATTCTGGATAATTAGAAAGAATGGGCAATAAAACCCTTCACTTCTGAAAACGTGCAATGAATTAAATGGAATTGCTGTACTACTTATTTTATACAAGAAAATTGTTTGCAATCATGGTAATTCTATAGCCCCCAGCATGGTTTGTTGATATTGTTATTTAGAGCATAATTTTGTGCAAACTGCTTGTCATTTGTTTAGCTACAAGACTTTTGAGCTGTAGCCAAAAAAAAGTTGCAAGAATAGTTGTGTTCCATTTAGAAAGAAAAATTATGAAGGAAAATGTCCTTTTCCCCTACATTCAGGGAGTATGTTCACGGTTAACTAGTAGCCAAAATCTTGAAGCATTATAGATAAAAAAAATAGACAAAAGTATCCAAACAATATCCTTCGACAAACCTACCAAATGCTCAATTTCCCTCTAATTACCATAAGATCTGGATTGATGTATATAGTGTAAGTGTAACACTATTTCACACTTAAAGAACATGTGTTTTCATGCTATTGTATCGTGATTATCATATCATCACAATTTTACTCATTTTCCGGAAATGATGTTTGTTGATGTGATGAACTTGGCACGCTTGTAGTGTACTAAATAACATAAAATGAGATCACTCGCCACACACTGAGAAAACCGATGACAGAAGTAAATTTCTTACAGATGTAACACGCAACTAGATGTATACCATTTGATACCAACGCAAAACAAGTCATTTGTATAATCTTCATCCATGTTTGAATTATTTGTTCGCAATTCATATGATTCACACAATATCTGAATCAATTCGGACTCAGATACCTTTCGAACCCACTGTATTTTGAATTGATGCCAAGGAATGTCCTTTGAACAAACAGTTTTTGCATCAAAGAGTCATTAAAACTTGATTAATATCACAATCTGATGACAATATAATTTCGTATCAATTGTTACTCGGATTTATTGATTGAGGGCCTTGGCTTGGAACTTGGCTTTCTGAAAAAATACTTGATTAACATGGAAACGAATGACTGTGTACGCGTGACTCCACTCTGATAAATTGAATAAAGTTAGGTCAATGTTACAACATCAATGCAAAGTTGGGTTACATCATTGCATTGCACCTATTCAAGCTTTTTTGTTCAATGCGTAGCTCTGACGTGAGCTTGCTTCTTGCTACTACTTTCTTTCCAATGAATAATGCTGATCAAAGCACTCCTCATAATTGTCGAATAAAGTAGGAAGAAAGCATATTTTGAGGGATATCTTTTAATCTTTTTATGCGGAAGCTTAATCGCATTTCCTGGACTGTCAAAAAAAAGCTTTAACAGCTAAAACACTTCAGATTTTTTTGTAAAATGGATTTAACAGAGGGCCGCTGTCCCATGTTACTTCGAATGCATTTTTTAAAATTACTTTCATTATAATTCCAGATAATAAACCAATTCGCTGCCTTTTTATAATACATCTGTTGGACAAATCATAATTTCATCAGTTATTTTTAGAGCGGAAAAACTAATTCCATATTGCTTCGTATTAGCAGTTCCTGCAGAATTGATGTCTGAAAAATCTATATTTAGTGTTAGGAGTTAGGATTATGAATCATTTATGAATCTCCATATTTAAATTCGCTGTTACACAGGTGTTACTCTATAAAACTATTCGAGATTTCTAAATCATAATGTCTAATTGCATTTAGCCTGTGTGAACTTACAATCCCCAAAAAATGACAACTGAACGTTTAATAAAGAGGACTTCAAATTTTCCAATACGAACTTCTGGAAATTAGCTACAGCCAACGTGAGTGTCAGTCATAGTTGTACACCATAAAAAATGAAATTTTATCTTATATCTTCCTCGTAACAAAGCGAAAATGAATTTCGATGTCAAGTGAATTATTTGTGTTTACACGTAAGCTCTAAGGCTGCAAAAATAGTCGATCCATCAAGCTTACCTAGTTGATTGGGCTATCTTTCTAGGGGTGACCCTGTGCAATGCGTAATTTACTAATATATCAAAGAATAGTAAATAGTACAAGGCTTGTTTACAATAATTCGAAAACATTTCAACTTTATAATTTCGTGACAATTTTGGCGCCCAGGGACAAAACTTTTCATGTGAACAACACTGCTCTGATTAAAGGATGGAACTCCTGATAAGACTAAAACTAATAATAATCAATATTCCTACACAACACAAAATCTACGGATTGTGCTTTCTGGGAAACCTATTTCTATCTTCGAACAACAAGTAGCAACTGTGCAAAAGCATTGGATGAACTTCAATTATTTGTTGAAATTCGCCAGTGCTTATTTCCCTTGCGGATGTATGTTGATCCTATCCTAGAATATCAATATCATTCCTTCCTCCATCACATTTCATACCTTCACAGTCCATTCTTTTATCATTACACCATACAAATGTATTTGGAGGATCAATGGTAGGGTTAAAAGAGAGAAAATGTAGATGACAAACTGCGACGTAAACAACTTTCATTCTTTTTTTGGATAACCTGTAAGTACCTATCTGTTAGCAGTCTGTTAAGCACTTATTTATTGCGAAAACACTTCCCTATTTCCATATAGGGTTACCTTAATGTTTAAGTTTGTCTGGCAGGAGTGTCAAATGTACACAAATTCTAAGCAGTACTTACTACTTTTTTTTTCAAAACAGCATTAGTGCCCTGACATCGAACATAAAATGCACGAATATATGACGAGAAGACAATATTTATGTATAGTGAGACAATGCATAATATGAGTAAAGTTACATTCATGTGCTTTTAGATATAAAGTCTACATTCTGGCTGGGCTCAAATATTTTTGTACTATGATCATTTAACAAACTGGGTTGTTTGGCCTAAAAAAAGTACAGCTTCATGGTAAAAGAAACCATGTTTTTGACAACTTGTCATAACCATGACTTCTTGTTTTGATGAGCTACGTATTATTTCACATAGGTAGCTGTCAATCTGTCGATTCGCCAAGCTTTTGTGCCAAAGTAATTCGTTGCCAAGGCCAAGTGTCAGTTCACCAAAATCCTTTTCACCAAAATCAGTTTTGTCATTTCAACATGATTGGTCAAGGTTTCTGAAGTCCCGTTTAATTAAATTATACCAAATAAATGGAAATTTTGAAAAAAGTTATGTTGCCAAGAGCAGTATGTTGTAGCAATATATTATCCGTTTAAGTTTTATACCATCCAAACAATTCTTTCAGTGTCATGTCAACGACATTGTTGAACTAGCTACCCTTTCAATAATCGACCATGTCAATTTTAGAACGGGATTAGAAATACTGCAGGTTTCAACTTGTAGTAATTCATGAAACTATCCAGATATTTTTCTGACAGAAGAAATTTTATCATGCATGCATATAATTTCCATAAATTGACCATATGTATCACCAGATTTCAATGCTATTCTCATTTCTCAAACAGTTGCAAAAATAGGATCCAATATAATACTTATAAAAGTAAATATAAACAGTTAGAATGTTTCTAAAAGGCTTGGTGATAGATAACTTGGGTCTGTAATACTTACTGAAAATATATTGACAAAAAGGGTTTTGACAAAAAGACACTTAACGGTTTTATAGAAACTGCTTTGGAAAGCTCTTGGAATCTATCAGCTATCTTGTCATTATTGACCTAGGTCTACAGATACTCATATATGATGCATAATACTGATTAATGCTATACTAGTATACATTGAGTCCACCCAAGCAGATTCAGATTGTGCCTGTAGGTTGGCAGGTAGAGAAATGTAAGTAGACATTTTGCTCGACATATTCATGCTGCTTCAAGTAAGAGATTACTGGCTTTAACACAATCCATAGATAGAATAATATAGTTTATTTTTTGCGGCTGTTTTATATGAAAATTATTGCTGCTTTACTTATAGCTCTCTTTTAAGCCAGTTATTTATATCTTACATTCGTGAGAAACGTTTTGGCCTTTTTCCCAAATAAATAAATTCTGTTGTACATAAATTTCATACATAAACAAATTGTAACCGAAACCGGCTGTTGACACCGGTAATAGAGGTAGTAGGTAGGCTACAATGTTATGATCAATTTAATTTAAGCGACTTCTTTATAAATCCGATTTATGTTAGCTTTGCATTTTGCATAGTAAGCACGAGTTTGTTTTAGACAAGTGTGGTTTGCATAAAATGCTCTTCAAGACAAGGAAAGGATGATTTTTAAAATCTTCTTGGTCTGAAGGCTATTTCCTATATGGCACCGTTATCCTGTTGCACCCACGATTGGACAATTCCTTAGTAAATTACTGTCATCATCCTTATGTTGCAACAGATGTCATTCATAATTCTACAACGTTGTTTTCACCAAAGAAAATGGGTCATGGTTCATGCATGCAACTATTTTGTAAGACCATAAGAGAAACAAAGATTAAGTAAATGTATCAACAAACCTCATTTGGCGTACACAATTTATTACTCCGGTGGTCCTCTGAGAATATACATCTACGTATGAATATTACTAGAGAAACAAAATGTATGACATTAATGACATAGTAGCGAAACGACTTTTACAATGATGCTTTCTCTGTCTTTCTCTTTTTTCACCTGTGTTAGCGCTTGATTTATGGTACAACTTATGTGTGCAAGCTCGTTCTGCTTACACCTCACTGGCCTTCATTATACTATACTACCTTAGATCATTCTAAATGAAGATAAAATTTATATAGGTCTTTCTTTACTTTTTTAAATAGAGACAAATCCTTACTCAGCTGACAACAATTTAACCCAGAAAAAAAGCGAAGTAGTAGTCAGAAAAAATCGTACACTAACCTAGCATACAACACGTCTGCACCGTTACTTGTAACGATGTAACTATCGCATCTATTTGTTCACAATCAATAGTCAAAGAAAATACCGCTGTGTTTTCAAGTCTGGATTTGTCGTGTTTTGTTGGCCCGATCTTGTTTTCAGATAACAACAGGGTAAACAGAGATATAAAAACTAAACATATAGTCTTTTTTTCTAGCTTTTTTACCGATTATTTTTTCTTTTATATTTTATCA
This sequence comes from Entomobrya nivalis, assembly GCA_034695485.1. Taxonomy (NCBI): domain Eukaryota; kingdom Metazoa; phylum Arthropoda; class Collembola; order Entomobryomorpha; family Entomobryidae; genus Entomobrya; species Entomobrya nivalis. Next base: position 6,232 of record JAQFZH010004363.1, read on the forward strand.
ACAGAAGGTTGAAACATTGTGAAAGACCTCCAGTGATTCGTGAAGGTGTAAGATTGTAATCAGGATAAAACTATAAACTTTTGTTCATTTTTTGCTATGAAGTGAAAAGATCAATAAAAAAGTTCAAAAGCTTCACATAAGTTCTTTGTGATGATGTTCCGCTGCTTCACGATACTTATTTGCAGCAAAAATAGTAATGACGGCCGCAGGAGACGACATCCCATAAAAACCGTGTGTGAACTGTGTGAACTTGTATAGAAAACTGTGTCAAGTACTGTAGATGAGCATCGCATAAGCAGAAATTCAAAGAAAATATGATTTATGATATGATATAAAATAATAATGAAAACATAAATATGCATGTAAGAATGCATACTTATAACTTTTATCTTAAAGTGAGTATGTAGGGAAAAACTAGCATACGATGGAACAGAAAAAGTAACCAGAAGAGAACGGAAATTGGTATTGCCATTGCATTGCCATGAGTATCTCACCCTGGCTGACACTTCCCGGCAAAGAAGGCCACACTCGGATATATGATACGATTCAATTGACAATTTTCTCCATATTGTCAGGGTAATTGAGGAAGACGGGAGATGTGAATTTCTGTATAAAATGCGCAGCAGTTGTCCTATCAATTTATAACATTCAAACACCAAAGAATGTACAAAGAAAAGTTGATGTTATGTTGGTATATGTGCAAATGTGCCCCTTTCTTAGGAAAAAAAGATTCCTTAAGTACAACACGCATAGAAAAACGATGAATTTTATGTTATTCAGAGTCAGCCGTAGCGGCACTTCATAATTTCAGTCGATAACCGAGTATATGTCTGTCTGTTGGTCTAGATTACAAATGCTCTCTCCAGTAAATCTGATTTGTATAACCTGCAAGTTGAATCCTATTGATTTTGGGTCAAATTGCTTGGCTATTTTTCACTTGACAATATGGCTTAAAATTTAGTACGCACATAGCCGTTAGAAGCCCTTCGACCCCAGACAGGATGCCGTATAGGTCAAAACTACGACATGGTCACGGATTAACGGATTTCAATGAAACTCGGGAATATAATGAGATTATGATGTAACGAAGCAAGGTAATTATTCAGTATCATATTAATTTTTTTAAACATATTTGACTTATTGTAACCTAGATCAAAATTCATAAAATTTTCAAAATCAAAAATTGCAACAAACTATGAGTTTTAAACTTCCAATAAATTAGTTTTGGCACCATGGCATTTCAAACTTTTAATTTTTGCTCGAAGTGGCTCCCAAGTTGTAAATTTTCTACCCGTTGAAATCTAATTAAATGAACTGTGTTTTTAAGTAGGAAATCTATAAGCTTAAAGTCAGTTATACCGTTTATCAGTACATCCATGTATGCACTTGTCTTCTTTTAAAGTGACATGAGACTTAAGACTACACAAAAATACTCTGGAGGAGTATGTTACCAGAACACAGTGCACATCTACGACAATAATCTAAGAAAAAGATAAATTGGTCGTTGCTCCGAAGTAAAAATTCCCAGAAGGAGAACGAATGTTCACTCGAGAAAGAAAGCCAAACAGGAAGAAATGAAAGTTCAAACTCTGAAATTGTTTTTCATTTCCTTTTCTGAATACAACTTTACTATTGTATTAGAGCGTGCTCTACAAGCAAGAGGTGAGCATCAGGTTACATAATTTTATTTGACAAAGTATTTGTTAGAATCCTACTGCTTGGATACTTGGATAGCTTTTCGGTTGTAATGTACTTTTATTGTTAGTATAAAAAGTGTTGCCTTATACTTCTCGCCGTAAAAGTTAACAAGAAATGGAATTAAACAATATTCTTCCAACCCACATTGTCATCCATTGTGATTCGTGTAGTTTTTAAAGGATTTCTAAGCAGAACTGGAGGAAATGGGTGGTGGGTGTGCGAATCAATACATTGGGTAATCATATACAGAAATAATAAATTCTACCCTTTTCCTTCCTTTTTTTGTAGCAAAGGGCGTGGTAGGTAATATACCACAAATTACTCGTGGCAACAAAAGCGACTAGGGCTATTAGCGCAGTGGTCGACTTGGAGCAGCAAAAGTATGACTGAATGTTGGCTATTAGCACGAAACGAAACTTTGCAAGTTACATTTGGACACTATCGTATTTTATTGTCTCCGAAAAATGCCAAATCCAGCGAGAAAAAAATACCTACACTCTCAGTGTTATATTCTAAAAAGCATACCAAAGCAAAATGTCAGCGTTTCGGAAATACCTTAATATTTACTGATTTCTACTTATTATAACGTACACACAAAATCAATATGCTTTTTGTTTTTTTGTTTGTTAACTATTTAATTATAAGTTTCTGTAGGTCCTCTAATGATTAATCGCGTTTGGTATTATGTGCATGCATGAACTTTTGCTGTTTTCGTCTCGAACAATCTAGGTCATTGCGTTTCTAAATGAACTTTTAAAAAGCTTCCAAATTGGCTTTGTGAAATATGTGCACCTGGTGTTGTTGGTTTTTTGGTTGCCGCCACATTGTTTATCCATTATTATTTTTTTGTTATGCATATTATTATGATTTGCTGAAGGCCTTTTTAACTATACACACTCCCCGTCATATTTAGTAGTCATCAAACTCAAAAAATTTGTTAGAAGAACAAATCATTGAGCAACCTCATTTGTTTCATAAAAAAAAATGCTGACGGAGAAAACTTTTCAAGGGTAATAAAACGTGCAGCTGGGGACAGAAAATGTGAGCAAATACAAAAAGGTGTAGGCAATCCTTTAGAACTATAACATTCTGGCAATTACTTCCGGTAAATAAACACATAAGTTCGTGTATTGTGTTTTGAGAATTATTATGCTACTGAGTTAGATATTATTATCCTAGAAGTTTTCTCATTTTGTGGTTATTGCGTAGTTATTGTACATAATTACTTTGATTTCGTTTCATTGATTCCAAATGAAGCACAGAATTCGCAGGTATTCATAACTTCATTTCACATTTGAGCACAACTTCTCTACAAACTTTTTTGATGTTCCAATGTAACAACTTATATTTTGCAAATCTGCAGCTGTTGGTGCAAGCACATCTAAAATAAATCATTTGCGAGGGTATTGTTCGTGTTTTTAATTTATCAATCAGACCTTTAGGTATTTAAATGACGTACTCGTAGGTACTCGTATGGTGATTAATATAAAACATGTAGAAGCACCATTTCTTCCTGCCAATCCTAAGTACCATACAATCTGTTCGACTGTCAATTAATGCTAATAATAACTAATGAGTTTCTTTCACTATTTTCAATAATCCAATTTGTTGGACTGATTTTTGATTTAATTATGTGTCGGTCAATCCTACAAAGCACTGATATTCGATTATCAGGTACTTCCAAACGACAGCAGTAATAGATCAAGCTTAACATCCTTGTAAATAACTATTGTATGTTGATTACATAAATGAAGATGGAATTCTTGTGTAAGCAGTATATTGCGGGGAATATTTCCCACAGAGGCTTATGCAGGCCACATCTGCGTCTCTTTTTCTAATTGACCCATTTCATTGACAATACGATGGAGAGAATGTTACAGAAATACGTAGGAATATGAAAGCACTGTATAGAGAACGACCTTAGCGTGCCTTCCAAATTTGTCCATATTAATTATGGATGCTGTCAAGTTTGGAGCTCCCTTGGCAGTTTAGCTCTTGTTTCCTATTAGAGCAATAACAATGATAATAACCATCGCGAACGTAATGTTTAATTGCACTTTAATTGTATTATCATGACTGTTGTTTTCACAGTTGAATAATTTCAGATCATCACTAAAGAATCCCTCTCAGTTACTACAAACAGTAAAAAATCTCAAAAAGTGCCACAAGCAACTAATAATATTGTAATGCTACATCTATCGTAAGATTAAACTAAGTACTTGTTTCAGGACAAAAATTAGATTTCTGTGAGGTCAATGTTGGAAAACGCAATTTTCTAACCAGAATAAACATACCAGAATACATGGATATATAAAAGTGACGAAAATAGGAGTAGTTTTAGAAAGAACCATTTGCACAACCGTCCTAAACAACTTAAGACTCAATTTGCAACCTAAGACACGACAGGGGCGCTTTCAACAAATTGTATAAATAGCGGAATCTTGGTACCCGATCGATATGATAACAGACATATTTGATTTATAAAAGATGCAAAGTTTGACCAATTCTGGACAGGCTTAGTGGTAAAGTAGATCGTTATACTGCTGTACTGTGGTACGTTTGGTCCAAATCAGTAAATGCATTCTCGAGTTATGTGTAGTGAAGACGGACAGACAGACATGGTAAAGTTAATCACTATCTTTCCCTACTTTACAACAAGAAGCACAGTCCGTAAAATTGTGAAAGTATGGGATGATATTCTAGTTTCTAGAAAAAAATACAGTACTTATACTTATGTTCTTGACTGAGTCGAGTCTTATTTAATTTGAGCATGGAAAAATACAAAAATTTAAGAACACAACAGTACAAAGTAGGTGCTACTAGCTAGCTAGCTACATCTACAAAACACGATTCTTCTGAGAGAGTATTTATTTTCAAAAGAAAGACTTGTTCCATTAAATCTTAGAAAAAGTAAAGGACATGAAGAAATTGAAAGTTTTTTTTATCTTTTCAATCCAAACTCTAATCTCTGTGCACTTTCGAAATAATATTTTGTTTATTGGAAAACCAAGTTGTTGTTCTGTAGGTAGTTTTAGCACAGATTACTTTGGTTCTTGGACACTGTATTTATATGGAATGCCAAATGCCATCCCATTCTACACAACTTACTAGCCTTTTCTACTCTTCATGAGCTTTAGCTTTGGTTCTCTCTCGAATTTCCAATTATTTTGTCACCAGAGGACAATAGTTGAGTCCTTTTGTTATTTAATGCAAGGCGAGGTGCGAGTCAGTCTGCCGTGCAATGTTGGCTGCAGGATCATTGTTGTGAGTATCTACCAAATCCACCGAAAAAGCATTCAATTTCCTTCAAGATGATCGTACACCAGAGTTCCCAATGCAGAATTTTTTTTTTCAGTGTGGCAAAATAAATAAGTTACCAGAGGCTCCACTACTTATAATCCAAACAATAACAAATACTTTAAATTAAACCTTGTACACAAAAAAAAACGTCTGTAATGAAAAGGACTTTAATACTTCACGTTATATTTATTTAATTTTCTAAAATCTGAAAAGCCTTCTTGAAACCTACACTTGACTAAACTAGTTCCTTTATTTATTTATTTTGTGGCAACGCCATTATTGAGTACTTATTGAAATCAAAAGATTTCAAAGGAAGGTTAAGTCTCAATGATATGATGATACAATATTATTTTGTGGAGTGCTGTCTAAATTATGTCATCGAATTCAATATTCGGATTTTACTCCTCAACAATTTAGATGAATGGTTTTATTTTCATTCTCAAAAATATATATTTATATGGTTTCTTTTTACGCAAATCAAACCAGTATCGTGTTCTGCATCATCTGTGTGTAAAAGGATTATGTGGAAAACACCGATCAGGAAAAAAAGGGTTCAGTGGAAAAGAGCGATCAGACCTTTCTTTTGTTCTCACAAATAGGTTAAAACGAATTAGTGATAAGTTTTTTATGAATGCACTACCGATACCAACCCAAGTAAAATTTGAAGACCAAGTACGTATACATAATAAGTGTGTAATATACTATATACAGCATTGATTTGATTTGATTTTGAATGAGTTATGATACGAAGTCAACTTTACAACTAATAAAACCAAATTTCTTATTGACTATTTTCAATCTAGTTTATAATGCGCTGCTGAATGATTCTAAATATGACAATCAAATTTGAT
>JAQFZH010004364.1:0-12078 GCA_034695485.1 Entomobrya nivalis
TTTTCTTCAAGAAATTCTGACGGAATTTAACAGGCAAAAGTAGTCGTTTTATTAGCTAGAAAACGTTTTTCCCTTTTATAAACACTCATTTTATTTTAAAATGTAAAACTCTCACTTTACTTTCCTCACAAAAGAATGACATAAAGAGGCCTTAATGCGAAATCGATTTTTTTGCACAGCTACCACTTTATTACAAATTGTTTTCTGGAAATCTTATGTATTTATTATATGTACCTTGCTGACTACACACATTTTTTGCTACGCAATCTTTAATGTGTTTCATTTGTTTGTGCTTTATTTCTCGGAATTCTTACCTATTCTTCCTGCGGCAATCATGATGTCGGGCTGAATGACTCTTCACCTACTCAATATTATCTCCATTTCGTAATCGCAAATTTGTTCGTTGGATTCTCCTTTTTTCTGTTTCTTCACAACTTGCTTCTTCAACCGGTAAACAGATGAAATTCAACATTGCTGCGAATACCAGGATCCTTGAATTTGTTGGTCTTTCTTTATCTCTCGCTGCGCTTCTACTCTCATTGTTCATATTCTACTATTTCAGGTAAGATCTGATTTAATTTACATATGCATGTGTTTTGTAATTAGACTTAAATTTTCCTAGAACATTAAACTAGTATACCCTTTTACCCTTGAACTTTGTTACATGCGGGAATTACACTATGAGCATTTATACACGATAATGTAATTACTCATTCATTAATTAAGTTAGACTCAGTTGTTCACTCACGATAGTCACGATCATTTCTCGATATGATGGCAAATCTTCGAGGCAATTAGTAACCAGTTAAATTAAACGTATCAGAAATACAGCGTTAAAATGAAACTGTAGTCAAATCATACGATTTTCCTTGAAACTTGAAAATACCTAGCGAAGCCATGAAAAAATACCACCACAACTCCGACCATTTATGTGGTAATGCTCCACACATGTTTCTTTGTAATTGTAAACTTAATTGATCTTTTAGAGTACTTCTTTGAAAAACACAAACATTTCTTATGTTACACAAATCATATAGATGTGATGTGCTGTACAGCAGGTGCAGTTGCATTAAGAATGTAACTCCTTTACAAACTGTTATGGAAATTCGTATTGTTGTAGTAAACTATTTACTCAAATCAAATCTAAGCGCTTCACATGCTACAAAACGTGCTGAGTTTACAAGTGCACATTGGCTACAGCATTTAATCAACAACAGCTTGTAAATGATTATTTCTTAGAGAACAATAAAAGTGTACATCCTTAACTTTTCTCTCTTCCTGAAACCACTTTTTATGTTTGTTACTTAATAAACACGTGATGAATATAAGATTCATTGTTGTTTTTTAGACAAAAGGGTTTGCTTATAATATAGTGCTCACCCTCCATACATTAACAATAACATTTTCGTTACATTGCCTTGCCTTCTGGCAAGTTTCTAAAATTGTATACTTTGTTGTTCACATGAAAACAATTAAACTGCGTACTTTGAGAAAGAGTGCATACTCAATCTTCCTGGAAAACGTGTTGAATTTTTTATGGATGAACAAACAGAGACAGCATTTGGGGTAAAGTGAGTAAAATTATACCTTTTTGTTAAGTTTTAGACTCAGGTCTGGTGACTTTTTGGACGTCAGAGTTCTTGATTTTTGTTTGTTATCCTGTTTGCACAATATTCCAATTGCAACATCTTTCGGAATACCCATCTTACATACTAATCGTTTCCTTTGTGATATGAAATGTTATTTGAATAGTCATAGCTTTGATATACTAGTGCTGTTGCAGAATACTTAAAAGTTCAATAAAGTGCTTAGATTTCTTAGAACCATAAATATGGTAACAATAGAAAAGAGATAGCCTTCATTCTGGATTAAAATTACATACTACATTATTTACTTACCTATTATACCTCTCATATTTTGATTTCATTGCCGTACTTAAGTTGGGTTCACCACATTTAAACGTTGCTTATACAACAAGCAGAAACTGTATACAATTACAAAAGTCACCTTTGCTGCTCATTAGTGAGGGTATGCAATTTTTTGGAAATACACATAGTTGACGTTAATATTCTTTTATTTACATGACAACGTTAAATAATTTAGGGTTACGAAACGACGTCTTTTCAGATTGATTTTTATAAGCTTGAAGCTTGACAATATATTTTACCTTGAAGTTTATTCTGTTTAGGTAATTATAACTCTAAATTTCTGGACAACCTCAACAAAAGCTTTTAGATGTTATGCAGGGTCTAAACTTTGTTCTTGGAAATTGTGTATATCTAGCCATCATCACATTGTTTTGTTTACTAACAATTTTACGCCGTTGGATGTATACAACTTGCCATGCATAATCTAATGCGCATCATGTTGTTTTAGTCGTATATTATACATGCATGTTTTAATTACTAAATTGAGTTTGACAATTAAGATATATTTTACCTTGAAACTTAAGCAAAAAGTATGACTTAAATATAGTTTTTATTTAATTACTACCCTCCTCTTATTAGTCTATTTCTGTCCCGAAATCCTTTCCATAAATTTGTTTGTAGTGTAGGTAGGTAATGGTAGTAATTTTAGAATCATAGTAATTTTATACATTCTAAATTATTGTTAATTCCTTCTTTATAAATAATTTTCCTTTTTTTATTTTCTAGAACGTTACGAAACAGTCGAACAAGGCTTCACCGCCACCTGTTCATTGCAATGGTGATCCAAGTTGGAATTCGACTAATTGTGTATACAGATCAAGCCTATACACGTTCCATAGAAGCATCTACAACTGTTGGTAGTGGGAATCCAAATTTAACATCTACTTATGATTCTAGTGGTGTTAGAGGTGGAGAAATTACAACTAACCAAAGGAGCGGAATAGACAATACGGTAAGCCCAGTGAAAGCACGCACACTTTCTATAACATGTTTTAGTGCAATCAAGGCGCACATTTTTTCAAATGTGTTCCAATCAGACAAACAATTTAAGGGTAGAAGCATAATTGTTCAATGTTTATTGATTATTAGATAATTTGTTAAAGAAAGATAGTTAACATAACAATGCTTCCTTCGAACAAAAAATAAAATTACAGAGAAATGAATGCAATTCGTGTTTGTTCCGTTGATTTATTTGCTTTCTCCTCTTTCTTTATTTCTTTCGGTGAATTGGATTGTACTCTGGGATGAATCGTAACTCAATTTTGGATTTACACGGGAAATTATAGCCAATTCTGTGTGAAGCGAGCTATATAAGTTTGGAGTATGCCCGGACAGCTATGTTTATGTGGATGTTTGTCGAAGGATTGTTTCTACACAACATGATTACAGGTAGGTAATCAGTAATTTCAAATATTCCCATAAAAAAGTTAATTTCAGCACATTCCTGATGCACATTCAGCATCAGGAAATCGGATATAATGTAAGAAGCTACACCCACACTGCACGAATTTAATTTTCATTTTAAATCATTTTATTAAGTTTGTCCTATTTTATTTGTTATGCTATGTGAGATGGGTAATAAGTGCATTGTTTTCTATGAGTATTGAGCATATAAAAGTTTGATCAATTTTGAGACTGAATTGAACTGAATAATTTGAGTAACGAGTCGGTACACCTGCTAATGAAACAATAAAGACAAATAGTGTCGAAATTCATTACTTTGGTGATCTGTTAATCACTATTGTAAGTTGAGTTGATCACCAGGCAAAACATGTGGATGTTAGGTAGCCAAATAAATTGTGGATAATTATGTTTACTTTTCTCCTAAAAATTTATAATTTATCTACACATTCAAAACGTCGACACAATAAACTTTTTAGCTGTTATTTGGATGATCATCGACATAATTGAATTTTGGTGATAATACTGAAATCGAACTTTTATCAATGAAAGCCTTAATAATGTATTGTTATTCACTAAAAAACTCACGTTTTCACCTAACACATGTTAAGAACTTGAACTCGACATGTTCAGAAACTCTAGACAAAAATACTTTAAGTTATTTTCCATAATGGTTGATTAAATATGCGTACCAATGAACAAATTAACGTAGGCTTTGCCAGTAGCAAAATAGTTGCTGGAAAAATATCAAATAACCGAAAAGCTACATACATACATTTCAAATGTCAGCTAACAATAGATTTTACTGATATTTCAGAATGGTTTGCAATGTTTTTTCCCATATTTGTTTTACAGTGACTGTGTTCGAAGAGAAACTTTCTCCATTGGTTTATCCCGTTATTGGTTGGGTTCTTCCGATACCGCTCACCGTAGCTTGGGCGCTTGTAACTCATTTACATTATGGAACTGCAACGTAAGTAAAAAAATATTGCTAACTTTCTCATAAGCTAACTTTGTGCTACTTCTTTTTGTATTCGAACTTATATTGTAGTTCGATTTGCGTATCAGTAAATTCTGATACATGAAAATTTATACAAATTTCCATCCGGTTTGGTTTATGAATTAAATGGCTTCATGTTTTAAACATATTTATGTAATAAATTTTCGAATACCAATAATGTGAAAATATCACTGATTTCTGCTCACGTACATATTTCTTTTCATTATCTGTTTTGTTTCTATGGACTAAACAACAGATGTTGGTGGGGCTACAACTTTACATTGTACTTTTGGATTTTAGAGGGACCTCGTTTAGCTGTACTTATGGTAAGTGTGCTATTGTTGTAAGCTTTATAAGAATCTACATGCGGCTCTTGGCTAAATCTATTGTTCAATTTGGCAAAAATAGAACTCTGCATTATTGTATACATTTCATTTCTATCTAATTTAAAACGAACATTTACAGTCTGCATTTATAACAAACCTTCTCAAGACTTTAGATCCGTTGTTTCCATTGGTTTTTTTGGTTTTTATTTTGAATAAATGTGTATCTATTTTCTGAGTGGAAGATTAAATCTTGTCGAAAATTGGGTTTTCTGGTTGCCGCGGTGCACAAATTGGCGTGATATTTTAAACATAAATATTGGGAAACACAATTGCCTGAGCGAAAATATACACCAAGGCAAGGTCTTGTTAAGGTGACTTTTAGAATTAAACTCGACTTTCAACGTTGTTGATTTAGAACAATATGCACATCTGTGCATTCACACAATATTACTTGTTCTGAATGTTCCAGATAATTAGGACCGATGCACAAAATTTAGCCAAGAATTTTACGTGTTTTCAAAATTAAACTTAAATCACTTGAACGTATGCTTATAAAAATATCCCCATACATAGAATCAATAAAGTTTTTTTTACAAGTGCACAGTGTGGCATTGTATATATGTAAAAAGCAATTTGTTAAGACAGTTGCCAAAAATGAAGGTGAAAGTATATGTATGTGCATTGTAAGTACAAATACAAATAACTAAACAAATGCTTACACTTTGCATATTATTGTGTAAAAGTATGCCATGTACACATAACAAAAAGAACCCAAAACGTTTGTAAAATCCAAAATGAATACATAGATTTTTTCTTCCTCATCATGTTGACTAGGTATAACAGACAAAAGAAAAAAAAACTACGACGTAATCACTTCGGGTAGAAAGTGAGTTGAAACTAAAAATGCATTAACAATACCATAGGTAACAGAACGTTAGAGAACTTTGAATGCACAAAATAGCTGTTTTATTGAAAACAGTAAAAATCAATGGTCTGATGTATAAAAAAGTTACTAGCACTTTATTTCGAGAAAAACCTCCTAAACGGTACTTGATCAAATAAATGCATTTTAGTGCTTAGTTCATAAGTGTTAATGATTTTTAACACTGATGGAAAATACGGATTTATTTTTAACGGAAATTACTACATTAAAATGTTATAGCACAAAAAAAGAATAAGAAAAAAGAGGAATTATTTTAGGAAGAAACGTACTTGATATAGAAGAGGTGAGAAAACGAATGTAATTAGATAGAAAAAAAAAGTTTTGGAAATGGTTGCGTTTGATCAAGGAACCATTGCTGATAGCAGAACAAAACCACATCAAAGTAGAAAATGTCAATAGCTCTTTTCTTTCCAAAAAAATACTGTGTGCCGACTGATGATAAGGTACTTTTGTTCACGTCAGAATGTGATATATAGATAGCAAGTGGGTGGCTTCATGTAACTTTGGACGCTAGAAGAAAAGCGAATAGAAGGGAAAGTGTAAAATTAGTAAAAATAGTATTTTACGTTTCATAACTATCAACTCGCGTGACTAAAGTTTCCTTCGATTTGGTAATACGGGAAATTGATGTCTCGTGATTCTGTCGATAACTCGGAACATTGCCATCCGCTAAGTATACATGCTGGAAGGATAGTACAAATTGAAACGTTACATGAAATTTATTATTATTTTTTAGGTAAATTTAGCCTTCCTGCTCAACATCCTCAGAGTTCTTGTGATGAAACTGAGGCAGTCCAACTCGTCGGAAACACAACAAGCCTTGTAAGTATCCAATTACTTAGTTATTTTTATACTTTATCTAGAAGAATTTCCCATCGGTTCTGTTGTTGTTGAATGAATGTATAGTAGTACATGCATCCAAATATTTCATATAACATGTTATGTATGTCATTGACCATAAAAATTGGATTTTCATAAAAATTTCGTCCCCATAGACTATAGACATCTGACATGTTTTTAAAGTTTAACACGCACATCACGCACGAGTTCAAACCATAATGAACCGAGAAGTTTTCATTCGCTTCTGACAACGAAAAAGTGTGTCCTTCGAAGAGAAAATTTGTCCATACAACATGCATAAAAACGTGTTTTGTGCATGTAAGCTTACAATGATGATTGTTGCAAAACTTAATGCAATTATTGAGGACTGTATCTGGTAGGCTATCAATCGTCATGATTTCAAATGTTGTGTGCTATATTATTCAAGGATTAATTATTTACTTTTCATTTTACAGCAAGAGAAAAATAAATAAGCGTTAGTGTTATTTGATTAGGTATCCAAAGTATTACATTACTGAAATGAAATAGTTTGTAAACATACTTTGCCCTTCATCCTTCATGGATATATTTTTTTAGATAAATCAAAGCAGTTCACAAGCTCGTTTTTAACTAACTCTCCGAATCAGCTTTCGAAACCCAATATCAAGCATGAGTGAACAGTGAACGTGTTTTTATCACGTTCCTTTACGCACATTTCGATAATTCAGGGATCTCATACATTTAAACTGCAACTATATTCAACAAAAGAAGGGTGTAAAGTTCAAAAAAGTAGTTAGTTTGGTTGGATGACCTACTGACTAAGTAAGTTTTCATTCATTCGCTTTCACTTACGTTGGTAAACAAATTCTGATAATTGCGACATGTAATTGAATAACCAACAAAACCATGTCATTAACAGTTTCATTTGTACCTACCTACTTGCTGACGTGATATGACGTTTAATTTTGAAACTTCAAACCCAATTAAATATAACAATAGTAATTTATGGACCAAAAGAGAAAAAGAGATAAACACCTTGACTGGAAAGTATAACTATAAGTAATTTAAGTGCGTTTATAATTATCAACGTACCCAGTATTATAAAACGGATAATAAACCTAGATAAAAAGTTGCTGAGAAATAAATCATTCCATTCGAAAATTTATCTATCTATGTAATTCATAATTGGCATAAAGTTTATTTTAAGTATTACTACCATTTATAAGAGAATTTCAACACGTATTTTTAATACCTATTTACTCCTCTTGCTAATTTACAGGAAAGCGGTGAAAGCGGCTCTAGTTCTGTTGCCTTTACTCGGCCTAACAAATCTACTAAATATGCTTGATGCTCCACTGGAGAAATCCCCGTTTCAGTTTGCGCTCTGGTCGTACACAACCCATTTGCTGACTTCCACACAAGGATTTATACTAGCGTTTCTATATTGTTTCCGTAACGGAGAGGTAATAAATGATACATAGTTTTAAGGTGATCGTTTTCGATGGCTGGTTGGTTACTGGTTAAACACGCAATCAAACTGGGCCAAAAACATTTCCCTGTGTATTAAAACATATGTACTTGTTTTTCGAGTTTGATATTGAAATGTAACCAAAAACAGAAAATTGTTAGCCAATATGACATAGAAAATAGATTCACCTATTTTCCCCATTTCGAATGTTTGTTTTGGAGACTGCTGAAATAGCATAGGTTATTCGAAAAGGCGACGCGACGGCCCGAGGGGCCATGCAGATGTTATGCTATGCCATTTCGATTATAGAAATCAAAAGCTAAGAAAACTGTATTCATATTATAAATCGTTATTTATTGAGAATTTAGCAATCCAAAAGTTACGCTACGCTTTATATATACAGTTCCTTTTGTAATACAACAAAAGCTATTATGTAATCTAAATAAGCCAAAGAATGGACTCATGTTTACGACTAAACCAAATACGCTTGTTTTGTTTGTGTTCAATTCTAACTTCTAACCAAGACTTGTGGTTGATATTTCATTACAATTTCATTATTGACATCCTGCCTTTTGTAGTCATTTCCAGTTATATCTGTCCAAGTTAATTAAACAACCAAGCTCGACTAATTACACTGGAATTCCCTCTATTAACCTATTTTAGTATTCCATCAATAATTAATTGCAATGTATGCCTGATATATCCATTAAAATTTGACTTTTGAATTCATTATTTTGTTTGCTGTGCTATTCTAATCACAGGTCCAAATAGCAGTCCGGAAATTTGTCCGTATCCGTATCCTGGGTAACTCAAGGCGCACCATTTTAACTAAAAAACCCATCCCATTGTCCGCTCTTGACAAAGAGTCTTTATTCCCCGATCCTGGTGACTCTCGAGGTGGTGGCTCTGGCTCTTGTTCCCATTCCCAATCTGTAAACTTGCTGGTAAATCTCGCTACCACAACAGTAGGTTCTCCCAGTCCCTTAATTCATCAAAATAATAGAGTCCACTACACCAGCAATAACAAATCTCTAAATAAAAAGATGATAATGAAAACCTTTGCACCGTACTCCACCACACCAACAATAGCTTCCGGCTCACCTCCCCAATCATCTCTCATTGTACGCAGTTACAGTAACGGAGTTATCAAGCAGACTGCAGTCCACCAAACCAGACAACATCACAACCGTCATCATCCTCACAATCCTCATCAATACAGAAGTTCTACATCCTGTTTAGCAGAAAATCAACGTCTTCTCCGTAGTGAGATTGGTGGGGGCAATGGGGAGAGTGAAGGGAAAAAACCTGTTCTTTCGCATCACAAACCTTATCAAATTTCACAGGAAAATCCACCTACCCTCACAAGTACCTTGTCTTCATCAGGAGATCTTGGAATGCACGTGCCAATTACCTCAAAAATGCCAATGGCTTTGTCATCATCATCATCAATCTCATCGGTAGCCAAATTTACTAAGAATAATAGCCATAGTCCAACTGATGAAAAACATCCTTCATCAACATCATCATCGTCATCAACGGAAACAGCAGAATTATTTGAATGTGGTAGTCAACATGACAATCATAATAATCTACAGAAGAAGAACAGTAGCAAGAGAATTAAAATGAACCAACTTGCTAGTTCCTGGCGAATGTTAATTATTCCTGAGCAGTTGCTCAAAAGGATGAGAGGGGGAGGAGGGGGGATGGGACAGCAGACTGTTGGAGATGATGATCTAGTACTTTCAGCATTACCCAAACAACAATCAGTTAGACAAAACAATGTTGCTACTTATGCGTGTGGAGCTGATGGAGTGGTTGTGAGGGATGATGATGATGAAGAGGAAGTTGAACAAGAGAATTCCACTTCAACTGGATGTAGTGGAAGTGGTGGTGGTGAAGAAGGAGCAGGAGGGGATATGGATAGAAGTTGCAGTAGCAATAGCATATCAGCAGATTTCTTCTCGGTTGACATGATGCTAAGTCAAGATGGTGATGATGATGATGAAAATGTGGAGCAGATTGTGCTGATGGGGCAAAGTGATATGAAGAAAATAAATAGGAATAGTATAAGTAATCCAAGTAGTTATCATGATGATGGTGTAGATTATGGTGAGGAGCGTACTGGTCGATTTCGGGTGTAAAATTTCTTACAGTTTAATTTTAACGGTTATCTATAAGGTACACTCTGCCCTCTGCCACTTTCATATTTTTAAATTTAAAATGATCCAAGGTGTCTATTACTTGGAGCTATATTGAAAGAAAATTTAAATTATTACATGCCTATATTTATTTTATTCAACCATATCACGAATTATGATTTACTTAGTTATTGCCAGTTTTAATCGAACTATTTGCCTTCGAAATTAAAATTATTGATCTTTTCACGAAAAAATCACGAACAGTTTATAATTAAGATAAACGATATTGGTATGCAAAGAAGTAAAAACCTTCTATGCTTTTTTATGCGCACAGGTTTCAGTGATTTTTAAGTTTATTTGAACTTTGGCCGTATCCCAGAAAGAATCATTTGGTGAGCAAACTGCCAAGCTGATGCCGAAACTGTTTTTTTGGTAATTTTTTACTACACTTATTTTTAATTGAATTTTGTTGTGAAACAGAGACACATGACAAATAATAATTGTGACTAAGGTCAACATAGAACTAGCGATGCATAAATTAATTATTTCTGGGGAATGAAGGATACTTGATACAGAAATCATAACTACTATGGTTGAGTGGATAACCTGAAGGATGTAAGGTATAGGTAGACTGTCTGGTAAACATATATATTTTTAAATGTTTATCCAAGACCTATGTATAGGCAGTTGGCAATATACGTTTCTCAATAAAAAAGCATTCTACATGTCGCTTTAAACGATTTGACAGGCACATGGGAAATACACGAGACAAGCCTACACCTACGCAGCATCTAAAGATCTGCACTTGTCGCAGTGGCAATCATATCATATATCATCTTGAAAATCTCGTGTCTTACGAAGTATTGTTTTTCTGTGAATTCAGCTGCGTAAATCTATTTTGTAAGTTTGCTTTTGTTCCATAGTACCCATATGTGTCACTCATTTTGTTTAACAAAAACAGTCTGGAGCATTACTTTTTTGTTTTTTCTCCTCCATACACAAAATCTTAGAATAGCTTAACTTACAAATACACATGTGAATATATACTATCACTACAAGCAAGCAATCAGCACAGTTATGTAAGACTCAGGTGATATTTATTTCAAAAATATGTATTATCACTTATTACATTCCATCTGATCAGGTATCAACTGCGCAGTCCTTCTGAATGTGTTGTTACCAAAGAAGATGTTGACATGGACAAACGAGCAGATATCAGCTTGACAAAATATGAGGAGAAAAATATGGATAATTTTTCAAGTAAAGTTTGTACATAGAAATCGGAAGAATGACACTACGTATCAAATCTCAAGGCTCTGCAAATGACATGTTAACCTAACATTTGAACATAATGGTGTGTATAAATAAATAAAAATCTTGTCTAATATACAGTATAACTTTCTTACATGCATCTGTCTCTTTGTGCGCAATGACAATGTATGTATCATATAATCACCGTAATAATCATATTGCAGATTCTTATTTTCTTATGCACTAGTTCCACCGTCCTATGCAAAGCTAAAACGCAGATAAAAATCATAATCCAATCCAACATAAACGAAACAAGTCCAGGAGCTCATGTTTGCCGATTCTCAAATTACATTTCTCTTGTAAAGATTTTATCTGCTTGGATTCACACGTGTTAAATTGCAAAAACGTGAGCTTTGTAACTAAAAAGTTTTGCAGTAAATGCTCGTATTCATATGTAGCAATAGAAGGGAATCGAAACATAATCCAAACAATACTCATATTTCTGCATTTATCGTTTTCTCGTTTTCCATCTCTTTTGAAAAGGGAATTTTTGATTGTTCGAACAAGGGAATACGTTTGCATATATTTTGTTAACATAGTGTATCAATTATTAAATACAAACATTACTTGTCCACCTTGTATGTTTTACTGTGGTAATCTAAATATTCATGAAATTAAGAAACCAACTATTGGTACGTGTCGTATAGGCAGCAGGATAAGTGTTTTAAAAAATAGTTAGTGAATTTTTGCAGTGAAGAATTATGTTAGGAAAGATGGAATATCATGTGTGTCAGCTGCAGTGGT
>JAQFZH010004365.1:0-12078 GCA_034695485.1 Entomobrya nivalis
AAAAAATACTGCTACTCCTACTTGAATGGCACTCCAGTTTATTTTTTACTTTTTTCTCAAGAAAGGAAGAAAAAAAGTACATACGTCAACAATTGTAGTGGACTGTTAAAGAGACTACCACCCAATTTATGTGTGAAGTCAAATGACGAGATTTCTATGTATTATTTTTATGTCCACACAAACCCAAGTACAAAGATAAAAAAACGGAAAATAATGCGTTTGTAATAAAATTGGAGGATTGGAGGTGTTGTTTTTTAAGTGATGATGATATCGGTATCAAAATACATATCATGTGGTGTCAGCCCTCAGACAGTCATGTCATATGCCAGTGGTCACAGTCTGGACTAAATGGTATTGATGATGATGGCGACGACTGGCTTGACGTTTTTGTAGTTTCTGAAAGGAAACCATTATGTTATAAATGGTGGTACTGGTATTACCGTTGCCACTGCTTCACAAAAAAATGGTAATAGAAGTCAAGTCGCAAGAGTCTTTATGTTATATAATACGCTATTACATTAGCACTTTTTAACGGTTACTACTTCCCGACTTTTTAATGCTTTTTTACTCACTTAGATCTCCACTAAGCAAAGATGTGTGTTTTTTGCCACGCGGCGACCAGCACACAGACACACACAACGGCTTTGTGAGGCTTGAGACAAGTGAGGGTCTGCCTGCTTTCATAAATCTTCCCATTAAAAGAGTGGAAGAGTGTCTAGCTTGGCTTGCAGGGATTTTTTTTCATTCTTTTATACTTATAAAATAGGGACAGGATTTCTTAGTTTTTGTGGATGACGTTGTCCTTTGGCCAATATATTTGTAAGATATATGTATAATGCACATTGTTTGAAGGTAATAGGGATAATAATAACGTAAAACACACGTTTCCCCCTCTTTTTGTCGACTTTGATGATGTCATCCTTGTAGATCTCTACAACACGTACAATAGTAATCCAGAGAGGTGATAAGAAAATAAGGTTTAAGAAGAGGGAAAAGTGATCAAGGTAAAAAATAAGTGTATGTGATGGCAATCATGACCGCAGTGGGTGGTCAGTGGTCAGCATTAGCGGTGATGGCCAGAATAATGAAGATGGTTTAAAATGGGCTATACGAACACCAACCTCTTAAAAATACAGCTGATGTGTCACTTTTTCAAGGATATTTTTTTTGTAATAATTATACCTCTGGTTTTCATCGAAAAGGGATTAGCTGAAAAGGGAGACACATTTTACAAGGTGTTTCAAGCTTTTGAAAAGATATCGAAGAGAAAATGAAGAAAATAATATTTTTTCCGAAAAGTGAAAGATTTATTCAAGACGGATTTTATTTGATTTTATGGCCTGATAATATACAGATGATGATGACACACTCAAGAAAATGAAACTCTTTCTTCCGTGATACTTCCAATGAATGACATGGAGGTGTTTTGTTCGAGAAGGTGGTGGACGCAACAAACGAAACTTGCTCTACTTTACGCTCTGTTCCCATCCGATCCTCAAAAACTAGTTGGTTTCTTCCTATTTTTTTTCTTGCTTTCCAGAGAAGCAAACACACATACAAAGAATCTGTTTGCTTTGGGAGTTTGTGGAAAGAATAAAAGAAGTAGTAATAGAAGAAGAAAGTATTAAAAAGTTTCTTTCTTGTTGTTCTCGCTGACTCGTCTCGTCGTCGTCCTACTATTACAAGTTGCCTTAAAGAATATCCTGAATACTTTGATCCATTTCCTAGTACGTATCACCGGCAGCAGTAGTATCACCATCACCCATTCAATACAATAAGAAGTAATCCATATGATTATTATTAGTATATATGTGCAACTCACAAGCAAACCAATTTTTTTGGAGAGAAAGCGGGTGGGGGACTATGGTTTGGCGTGGTTTTAAGTGACAAAATGGGTGCATATAGTACAAGAAGTAGTCCTTGTAAAAAAAGTTCTTTGTACATGCTACTTTTTAAGTGGTTGCGTCATATGTGTTTGTGTATGTGTGTGTTTTGGTATGTAGAGATGGATCATAGTCATGTGAATAGAAAGTTGCATGCAGCAAGTAGACTTCCCATTCAATCTTTCATTCACTCTCTCTCGATCTCATTTTCCCCGTAGAACTTGTCTTTCAAATTCATGAAGCTATCTTGGTACTACTGCACAGCAGACCAAGCATAACTTTTTTTCTGGTGGTGTGGCGGCAGTGACTCTGCTGTCCTCTCTGTGCTATGCACTGACTACACACATTTAAAAAAGAAAGGGTTAAAACATTGAGAAGGAAAGTTGAGCAAGACCAAGTGAACTGGAAGAAGAAGAGGAATTGAAGAGTAGAAATGGTCCTAAAGGGAATTGTCCAACTGCCTGAGAGTTTCCAATCCAATATCATGGAATGACAATCACACCATCCAAAGAGAAAAAAACCCGACACCACTGTAGACCCTACTATACTATTGGAGAAAGTTAGAAAAAAACAAAGATTTTCTTTCGTCGAGTCAGTAATACTTATTCAATATCAATACACACCAAATAGTACCACTGTGTACCCTTCAACGTTCACCATATCACCAATACTATTGTTACCCTACCTCCTTTTCTCAAAATCGAGCAATTTTTTGCTCGAAAGAAAAAAAAATGAATTGACAAACAATTGTTTGTTGACAAGAAACAGAAACATATGAATGAAATCTTTTATTGGTAGGTATATAGTTTTTATCATCACAATTTTTGATGATTTGGAAAACCATTCTCCTTTTATTCCTTCATTTTGAGCGAACCTAAAAAACACCAGAAAAACGAAACAAGTGAAGACGGTGGAGAAAATTGTTTTGTGCGCGTGTGTGTATGCAGCTGTGTAACAAGCACAATTTAAAAATGAAAAAGTAAAATGGGACAAGAAGACGACGACAACACGACAGATACTTGTCTACTGTCTAATTTATACACACATTATGGTTCTTGATGTTTCATGCCTCTTACACAATCACAATCAGGCTGCCGTACTATATACGCACATTGTGCCATAAACATACATACATAAATACTATGCGTACATATTTATACCCAGATGGTTCTTACATTTTTTCTTCGTATCTTTCTGTTCTTTTTCTAATTTACTCTTCCTCTCCTTTTCCTGTTCGACTTCTTTCCGCTTTGACTTGGTGTGCTCGCATCTATCGTACTTTTACTATTTTTTCGAGTTTGGGACGTGCCATACAAAATGAACACACAGCCAGTCAGCGTGGTAGTCAGTCTCAGACATTCAAAGCTCAGCTGCAACAAACTCAACTATATAAGTACATACCTACTCGCAGAGTCAGGAAGAAATATTTTTTTAGAGATAGATGAGAAAGATATGCCTTTTTCTTGGTTGCTTTGCCTCATCGCAGCAGCAGCAACATCACCAAAAAAAAGTGCAGGGAAAAGAATAAAAGGAAAGAGAAAAAGAAAGAAAGATTGTATCAACGTCGTAGCAACGAACGCAACTCTTACCATCGCATCACCAACACTACCTACATTCCAAGTATCTTTTGAAACTACTTTACTTTTTTCTGCGGCATTTCGCAATGGCAGTGGTGGTGATAGTGGTAGTCCTGTTAAATTAGCTTGATATAAAAAACGTTTCCTTCTCTGCTATTTTCTGCTTCTTTGCAAGCGAAAAAAAGAGAACAATGCAGCGTGTATAACAGAAAAAAGTAGAATAAGAGTCAGCATCATTCTTCCTCTGCTAGTCTGAAGAAAATGATCATATGCATAGCAGCAGAAGAAGAAGTAGTGTTATTACAAAGTTTTTTCTCTCTATTGGTTACAACGCAGCTTTCTTCTACTTTACAGAATCTTTTTTTTACTTTCTTTGACTGTCTTTCTGGAAGAGGAGAAGAAGCTTTTAGAATACTAATAATAATGTTTTCCTGGTTTTTTTCTAAGAGGCATGGACTCCTATTATAATGCAAGTATTATTTTTTAGGAATGGAGAGAAACAGAGAGATAGTTTCCTCCGGAATCTGGGAGATTTTTTAAAAAGAGAGAGGGAAAACTAGTCTAATAAGTATATGGTCCAGTTTTCCCCCTTGAAGAAATTGGAAAGTTGGAAGAAACGAGACTGATGATGATCGTGGTGGTATGTTGATGGTGATGGTGGTGGTACGTGTAATTGCCTCACTGATAAACTGACAAAGTACTTTTATATTGAAAAACTGGAGGAACAAGTAAACGGAAAGGTATGGCCATTTTTTATGCTGGGTAAGCTATGAACTTTTTGGTAAAATTTGGTTGAGGATGAGAGAGTTCCAGTCCAAGTCTATTTTCTTGACTCTCCTGACGAGCTTAATCAGAGCAGAGTTTATTGCTCGAATACTTACTTTTTCTTGGAAAAAAGATCTGTGCTGCTACTACTATTTCTGTTGATCACGATGATTACCCATTTGTACGCCTCATGCTATTATTTGTTAGAGAGAGATTATTACATTCTTTTTGTTTCTGGAGGGGGAAAATGCACAGCGTACAAATATATGTATGAAGTGGGAATTATAGGAAAAATATATCATTTTCTTTAAGGCAGTATACTTTTCACTAATGAAATGGTTGAACTGAAATGATTATTGTAGTCAACATAGCAGTACAGGAAGTATATAAGAAAGAATATATATTGAATTGTAATAATGGTTATATTGTTGTTTATACAATAACGTGTTCCAGTTTAGATTCTGAGAAATAAAACAAAAGAAGGATTTTCCTCCTTGAACTCATTTCATTTCAGCAGCTAATTTGTTATAATTGAATTTTTTCCTTGAAGGGGAAGACCATCGTTCTTTTACAAATGTAACAAGTATACTTCTCTTTTTTCATTTTCCAGGGATCTCAAACGACAAATAAATGATCATTATTACTTTTCACTACGTTTATTTATATTACTATTATCCTCAGCATTTTTACTTTAACAGTGCAAATTCACACATGTAACGTAACGGTTTCGTCCTTCACTAAATTTCAAGCAAGCTATTTTTCAATATATCTTATTGTTTTTTAGGTTGAATTAGGTTTGGATTGCATCTTCAACAGATGTCTACTACTTTGAAATGGATTGACAGGAAGCTGCTGCGTTCTTGTGTGGATGACTTGCCAAGAAGAAAAGGAAGGTTTTTTATTCTTTCTTCACACCATGTTGCCAAACCACACATTCACGTATACTAATACGCTATTGAAAAGGGTTTTCATCATTTTGGTGTATCCTTGTTTGCAGCTAAAGTAAAGAAACGAAGTGTAGGGATATTAGTAGTTATGCTGGATTTGTTCAAGATTATTTGATACGGTGTTTTAGTTGTTGGCGGCGTGGAGAAAACTGTTTGTTTGGTCTTTCGATATATTTCTTTTCTTACAAATGGAATGTGTAAGTGCGTCGAGAAAGTGAAAGAAGAGAAAAAGAAAGATTTTTGGTTTTTCATGTTCTCGTGATAGTAGAGGATTTGTTGGACGGGTACTCTGCCAGCCAGTCAAACACCTTCATCACACACAAACACACAATACTGACTTTTGAACTGCTGATCTCAACTGGTCTACCGAAGTTAAAAAGAAATACATACTTAAGTTTATTATCGTGTGTGTATTGGGTGAAAATAGCGGAAGGATACAAATCAGAAAAAAAGTGTTTTATTTTAACTGGCAGTTGTAACAGGAGAAAGTCTGTAAAAAATGTTACCCAATCTTCCCTTTTAATCGGATGTGGGTGTTGTATCAATTTTTGGGACTTTTCTTTTTGCATTGAGTATAAATTTGTAAATGGTTGTAAAAATTATACGCATTTAAGCCCTCTGATACAATTTTTATAAGATTCTGGTGTTATTTTTCTATTTAAACCTGTAGAATATTTATTTACTTTCCTCGTTTCTTATCTTATTGTTTTGTACGATAGTTGGGAAAGAGAAAAGAGGCAAATCGTTTCCCTGAATTGTCGCCATTTTCCCTTTTCTCCACTTCTAAAACAGCTGCAGAAAATTTCTAAAAAATTGGTTCTACAGAATCTACTCCACATCACACTAACCACCACAACCAATACCTTTTTTTATTTTGGTTCACAAGCTCACGAAATACAAAAAAGGAGGAAATCAAAAATACAGAGGATGTATGTGTCAAAACAAGAGTACCGTCACTTTTTTATCCTCCGTCGGCTTCCTCTTTTCTCAATTCCTCCATACCACTACTAAAGATCAACACAGCGGTTTTCTTTTTAAGACAATCTATCAAGTTTTTATGTAAGGCCTCTTGTATTTTTTTTGTTGGAAGCGCCACACCATATTACATTTTCTGCCATAATGGTTGAAATACCACTACCGGTGGTACAAAACCGTACAACACCGTCACCATACTGACAAAATCGACCATTATTAAATGCTGATTTTCTCCATCAATCTTAATAAAATCCTTATAACCTTTTCCTTCGTAGCAATAAGGTGTCCTCTCCTGTTTTATTTTTATTTTTCACTAGCCTACCCGTCGCCGTACCTTGCTACCTTTTCCCCTCAATTCAATATTTTTATATTTACTTCACTTGAGAGGAAGAGTGCGAGTCAAAGCCGATCCTGCTTTATACGTTTTCTTTTTTATTATGCCTGCTACCGGTAGTATGGTGTCAGGTAGTAAATAAAAGGTGAATACGTGATGAGTTTCATCTTCACATCTTCACCTCATGCACAAGGTAGTTATATTGTTAGAATATCACCGACACATCCTACTTGCTCTCTTCTAGTCGCCCACTTGTAATGTGACTTTCACTGGCTTTCTCCACAAAGATTGAGTTTGTGATCTCATTCATTTAAATAAATAAATATTACTCTTCTACATGTTCTCGTGTCAGTAAGCTGCTAGTAAATTGCCATTTATTTGCAAGAAAAAAATAAATAAGGAACAAGAGAAGAAGATGACTGTGTGTGTAATGATAATGATGATATTTTACACAACATCCCAACCACCATCGCCATTACCATCACCTTCTCAAATTTCCCTAATAAATACTACGTGTTTGTGTTTGCTACGTGTGCACATGCCGTTCACAACTGCCATAGTACCATTTACTACTTCAAATCATCAACATCACTTCTACTTTTTCCATTCATCTAATATATGTATTTCACTCTCTTGGTATTCACTTCAGGAGGTAAGTAGAAACGGAACGAAAATGCGCATCACAATCAAGAGGAAAATATATTACACGGGTTTTCCCTTTCTCATCTTTATCATCATCATTCCTGACACTTTTGTGTGCCCTTTTTACCATATTATCATCATCATTGTTGTCGTGGTCACAATGGTCGTCTTTCGTGTCTCAGCAGCAATAACGACGAGCAACTATAATGATTACTATTATTACTACGGGGATGATACTCATAACATGTCAAGTTTCGACCTATTGCATTTCATGACTTCCTGGGTTCTCCACAAATGATTACGAATGACACTACAGCAATCTTGTGGCGTAATGCTATTGCTACTTTCGTAAAAATTTGTTTCCTATCATTGTTCCCCTCAAAAAAAAACGTTCATGCATTTTATTCCTCGCTAGCAAATAAATTAGCCATTTTAATTCACAAGACAGCCTGAAAAAGCAATCTTGTACACTAATCTAGACTTTTTTTTATTTTGTCGTGTTTCACTATCGTGTGGTTTGCGGTAAAAGTTGTATAGTATTTTTTATGGACAAAACTTCACTTTCACTAATAATAACGGTATATTTTATTGCCATTATGTTGAAAAAGATAGGAATTGATCGTCACCGCACATAAACAATCTCATTAACATATTATTTTTCCATTTTATGTCCTATCTACTCCTTTCACCTATAATTTTCAACCGGTTGTTGTGCATTATTACTGTTTTTTGGCTGCGACATTATGCATAGTGGTGACTGTGGTGGTAGCTCAGTATTATTTTCTTGCTTTTTCATTCTTTTGCTGACTTTTTTACTGAACACTTAGAATTTTATTTAACGTATTGCTTTCGCTTAATGCATTGCATCTATCCAATCATCCTGTAATAAAATGCTTTCATTTTTTATTATACAAAAGTAATATACACGATAATATGAAATTACCGAGAGTCCACCCACCACACCACTACCACCGACTCTAGACAGAGTAGTACTTTAATTATGGTCATTTGTCACGCCATGCATGTCTTCTTATGTTTGTCGAGTAAGTGTGACATGTTGCTGCTTCCACTAACATATTTTGTTATTATTATGCTTATTGAAGGCAGCAGACGAACAAATAAAATTTCATATGGAATTTATGGAATAAAATAAATGTGCACGTGTGCATTACGAGTTTACATCTATACAATACTTCAGCTCTGAGAATATATTGCGTTTACTTAGTTACATAAATTTACCACCCAAGGCTCATGTGTATATTTGAAGTGGAAAATGAAAAACTCCTTTTTTATCTTTGCCTTGAATATAAAAATAATTACCAAAACGCCACTGCAAATAATCCTTATTTAATTACTTTATTCTTGTAAAATAATTAGCTTCTCAACACCAGCTAATCAAGGATAATTTTCAATTATTATTATTTTTACTCTCTTGTGATATTTTACTAATTTGTGATATCAGTTAATTAAACACAATTATGTTAACACAATTTACTACTTACATAAAGACTAGACTAACATATAATATACCATTATCATGAAAAGATGCCAGAGAGTTTGTCGTGCCATCAATATAATCCATTATACTCTCATTTCGTTGTTGTGTGAAGGTTACAATATTACACTGATCCTCTTGAATGCTTGCTTATACCTATACTACTGCTGTGACTGTTGCTGGTAGTATTGGATGGCTTGGAGCTCTCAGGGACAGAAAAATAGTGAGTAAATAAATAAGTAGACCCTCCTGATCCATTAATTAGCTTAATGGAGGCTGATGCTGTTCCTCATGTTGTTTTGGTGGTGGCATGGATGCTTTAAACCTAATTGTGATTGTGAGAGGATGGTGTTGCTAACTGACTCTGAGTTGACATCGACTATCATGCATGTATGCATTCATGCAAGCAAGTTTATATTTGAACATGTGCATTTTCAATGAGGATCATCACCACAATGATTATTTTTCTGCTTGTAGAGAAAATGAAAGGGAAAAATGTAGAAAATGCGTATCTTGTTGTCACGTCATTTCATGTCAAGTAATTACATCGAAAAAAAGAGAGAAGTAACAGTTCTACTCATATGATCCCTACCACTACCAATTCATTTTGCATCAGTAGTTTCATTCCATTACTACATTCAGTAGTTTTAGTACATTACACAAAACATACAATTTATACATACCAGCAGCACAACAACAATATTTGGAAGAAAAAAGAAATGCACAAAGCGTAGTGGTAAGAAGAGTAGCAGCACGACACCGCGAAGGAAATAATGAAGCTCATTTCCTAAATAATAATAACTATGAATTGATCCGATTAAATAAAGTAGCGGTATAGCAGGCATAATAGCAATATCAGTGGTTAGTTGGTGGGGGTGGAGCAGTTTTTTATGATTATTTGTGTGGTTTAAGAATAAGGCGACAGCGGTTAAATATTATATTATTGTTATTTTAGCTTGTTGTATTCATTATAAGCGTCGTAGTCGTCGTCATTGTGCTACTCTGTTACACACACGATCGTACATATGTATTTTTTTGGTAGGAACCTTCTGTGGTTTCGTATTACCTTGTGTAGTGTATATTGTAGTCTTTGTTATTGTTATTAGCATGACATGTCTGCAATTTCCTTGTCCATCCTTAATAATGGTCTCACCAGACCACATCACCAAATGACTACTACAACGACACCATTGGATAGATTTTTATATCTGGTAAGGTGAAAAGATAAAGTATATTCATAATGTATACCCTATATTTATGTATATTATTTTGTGGCACACAAAAACAACCATATTACTATCCCGAAATTCGTATTGAATGTGCAAGACTAAGAAAAAAGAGACAAGCATGTCGACGGGATACCATTTCCGGAGTAATAAGCCGTGGGTAATCCGCACGAAGTACTTGACGTTCAGCTCATTGGTGAAAGTATTGGTAGAAGTTTAGACCGGTCTTTTTTTTGACGTGTCCTGTCGTGTTCTCATGTAAGCAAGTATATAACTATAAATATCCATATATATTCATGTGGCATGCATTGCATGAATAAATATAGTTATGATGAACAACTTCCAAACCAATAAGACAGGCAAAATCTGTTTTTTTTGAAAAGTAGTTCAAATATTGCATTTTATATTTGCATACTAACGTACCTTACAATATAGCCGTTCAGAGGGCTAATTTTGAACGAAAGTTTAAACTTTTTGATTATCTTTTTATTTTCAAATGTTATTAATAGTTTAACATCAACTGTTACATCTGAAATGACAAATAATTGTACTGTCACTTTCATTTCTGGCAATAAAATTCATATTCATCACATGATACAATGAGCATACGCCACTACTATACCTAATAAACCTTTCCTTTTCCCATCGTGCTTATATACGTGTCATTTACTTTCACTTTTATTATTATTATCCTTTCACTTTTGCCATTTTCATGCTTATACTTACGCTCATTTTAAACTTATTATTATAAGTCACGAAGCAAACTGCACTTTCCAAAAGTCTCGAATTTTATATTTACCATTACAATATATATTTTTGGTGTATGTATGGGGAAATATTTCAGGGTACATTTGCCAGACGCTCCCACTCTGTCCACATAATTAGAAAAGAAGACGACGATGCCCACGCTTGGCCGGTGGCTACAACAGCAACTGCTGCTGCTTATACTCCTGTGGTAAAAGTTTCTAATGTATTCATTTCGATTCCATTAGCGTAGCGTGTGTCTGAGAGCTCAGGTCGGGGAAAGTAGCGATGCGTTTACATATTTGATTTCGTATTTTTTTGGTGTGTGAAATGAAGCTAGCAATACAGAGAAAAATAGAAGTAAAAGCTAATGTGTCATGTGTGTTGTTACGAGGATGATGATGATGACTTGTAATATTACATACGTCTCCAATTACACGTTGTAAATGTATGCTCGGGTTGTGCACTGTATAATAATTATATTAAATATAATGTATATGTGTGTGTGTGGGCAAAACATCTACCGCCTCTGTTGAAATTTCAAGTTAAATGGCCAGTTAATGTGTATGTCCCTCAAAACATTTTCCATTACATACACACGTAACGTAACACCATCATTTATGCGTTATGTACCTAATGGCATGACTCTGTGTGACCGCACCAAAAAAACAATGTTGTCACAATGTGCCCGCTGCACGTTTACGTAATTTTAGTAGTATTGTCCACATTGTACATGGTAATTAAATACATTCATTATTGTCGAGTAGTTGTATGAGTTGTTGAGTGGGTGAGTGAACACTACACGTTCACTTGTTTTGCTTGCTAGCTTTTCTCACTACTGCTACCTTGGTAACTTGAAAAAGGAAACATTATTACTACTTGTTTTTTTCCGAGTTGTTAATTTTACTAGTACCGAAAATTATGGCGAGGAACTCATGATGATCATTATTAACCTGTATGGCTAGAGTGAGTGCTTCATTTCTCTTTCAAAGCTTAGTGTATATAGTGAAAGTATACTATATTATATTATTGTTTCCTGGAAAGTATTGTATTACATACACACAAGCATATACTCCCCCCTTTCAAAATAATATGTAAATCAAATCTTGTACACCAAAAAATGGAAATCATCATCATGATTATGATCCTCTCAAGAGATTAGCCATTCAAAAGAATTACACACAAAATAAATGTGTGTGCGTTCTAAGGACTGCAGAGATGTATTTATATGTAATGTGTACAACAGTAACACAAGACATATTGTCGGCGGGTGAAATGAGGCGATGGGATGATAAGAATGCGGATGAACTGATGTAGATTATGAAGAGGAGGGGATGAATGCTAGTGCATTGAAGTGGGGCCCGCTGACCTTGGTCAAATAAATGTAGTTGGGAAATGTAACTCAGATGGCTTTTTGATTGCAACAAAATACTTTATATAACTTCTATTAAAAATGAACTACAATTTACAGAAACTTTCAGAAATATATA
>JAQFZH010004366.1:0-12076 GCA_034695485.1 Entomobrya nivalis
ATTTTTGACTTCTAAACTATACAGAAAGTAAAAATACATTAAACTAAACCACAGACTACACCAAGTAGTCACGACAACATATAAACAAAATGTTCATTACTTCATTAGAAAATTCATTAGAAAATCAATCAGTGGAAACCATAAAACCTCCAAATTACAGAATTTTTATCTTCTTCACTTTCGAAAGGAAATATAGTGCACAGACTTGATGTACATAAAACTTGATGTAAGCTGTATACAATTTTTTTAAACTTCAATTATTCTTCTTCGATTCAATCAATCTTGTGCTAATAATCTCACGATCATGACTAGACCAAGTAATTAGCAAACTCTCGTGGATACAGTGATAAGTACAGTATAAAAATAAATATGTTACTTGTTGGATACGTTTTTGGCAGAACGCAGTATTTAACTATGTTACGAATCCATGATTATAAACCTGCGATAAAAATTTAATGATGAATTGTGTACACAAAAAAACTACAATCTTTGATCTATTATGGAGCTGAAAGCGAAGCTTAGAGGAGTATTGACTTTATCATGATTGCCTGTCCGTCCGTCAGCACGATAACTAAAAAACGTGTTTGTCGATTTCGCTCAAATTTG
This sequence comes from Entomobrya nivalis, assembly GCA_034695485.1. Classification (NCBI taxonomy): domain Eukaryota; kingdom Metazoa; phylum Arthropoda; class Collembola; order Entomobryomorpha; family Entomobryidae; genus Entomobrya; species Entomobrya nivalis. The sequence continues at coordinate 607 of JAQFZH010004366.1, forward strand.
ACATGTAGGTCACCGAGGTCAAGGGCATGAACCATATTGATTTTCAGCCACCTGGGTGGTACCCAAATTCCAAAGGTCGATTATTTTGACAAGTAGCTGATCTCATACTGTGAAAATGGTTATTGTATAGTTATTAGAGGCACAAACAAAGTAAAGTTGAATACAAATCTAAACTAATATTTTAAAATTTTTAATGCTGAAGACTGGTGTAGATTAGACTAATCAGTAGACTGTGGCCAGAACTTGGTACCTTTTTTAACGTAGAAATTGATAAACTTGAAAATGTCAGTTGTGGTCTACCAGCGAAATAATTAAACAAACAGCTGACATGTCATTGTAATAGGTGGATATTTAGTAGTAGGCATATCACGCACTCGAAGGTCTGCCTAATTAGTTAATTCAAAAAAAAGAGGAAATGTGATATTTGCCAATTTTGAAAACCCTGGAGTATAAAATATTTTACTCTTAAAAATTCTATTTTTGGAACATATTTTTGATGTGATGTGAATAAAAACGTGCATTTTTTGTTAAATGAATGTTGGAATGTAACAAATTGATGTAATCTGGGTTGCGATTTTGGCGTTGTCTGAATTCAAAGCAACTTATACAATATTACATGTCACATATAGAAAATCAGATATTCCCAAGTTGTTTCATACTATCAAACGATCATGACTCTACTAAGAAATTAGTTAGCACACACGTGAGTACAGGGGTAAGTACAGTGTAAAGGCGTTACTTGCTATATGCACTATGTTTTTTTTTTGGCATAGCGGAGTAACAATGTTATGAATGGCTGAGCAGAAAAAAAATAATCAAGAAGGGTGATGAGCCAAGGTGTTAATTGATACTCGATATTATTTCCTAAGTAATTTAAAAAATAAAATTTGCGTTTTAGAGCTGTCAATACCAGCTAGTTCTGTATCCAACTGAAGACACAGTATGAACAATGTCAATAAAATAAAACTGTAAAATTATCTATTTTTAAAAAAGTTCTATTAATCTTTACTGTTATACCCAACAACAAACCTAAACAAGTAGAATTCTGATCAAAAATTAATGTTGAAATATTCATTAACAAGCTTACTTGAGAAACATTGAAAAAAATTGTAACGAAAACACCTGGTCAAAAATATTTCTATATTTAACTTACATTTTTGGTAAAATTAATGTAAAATATTACTTGTCTGACCCGCCCCAAATTTTAATGTTATTTGATAATAAAATTTAAAATCATCAAGATATAGATCTTAAAAAACATATTTCATCGATACACAAAATGTACATTACTAACAACCAATAAAAACAATATTTTTTAATCGAAAAGAGGATAGATAATTGGTAAACTATAAAAATTTCTAATCACAGAAATGTACACTTCTTCTCTCTGGAACTGGATTACAAACGAAAAGTTATTATGCAGACTTTGCAATGTAACTCGAATTTGTTTCAATTCACCATAATATTAGCCTCAAAACATGTACACATCCCTAAATTCTTTATCTGTAGTTTCTTATCTTTTAATCACGACTAAGCAAATCAATAAAGAAAGCCACGTGTATGCATTGATAAGTACAATCTAAATACTTTACTTGTTAGTGCGTTTTTGGCAAAGTGTACTAACAATGTTTCGGATGCTGGATTATAAACTTCAATAATAAAAGCATAAGATACCAAGTACACAAAAAAAATGATTAGTACACTTTGTTTGGTTTATTCTTATTTCTATTTTGTATTACGGCAGTCCCATTTTCTAAATTTTAATGGATTTTAAAGATACATAAATACGATTGATTTTACCTCCCAGTTTCAGTTTTAATTTCGTCCAGTTGCTGATCCCACGCTGCAAAATGGAAACTAAAAACTGCATAAAGTTCTTGAGTATTATATTTATTCTAAGTTTATATCTAATTTTCTGTGGAGCTCAACAACAAACAGAATCAAATGGAAACTTGAACACAAACCCATACTGGCATCGGGAATTACTCGATAACCAAGGACAATACTATCTAGAATGGCTAGTAGACTGGAGTCAAGAAAGGATAACTTTTAATGTGACTTGTGCCACACGGGGATATGTGGGATTTGGCCTTGCTCGGGACTCAAATATGGGAGTAGCAGATATAATAATTGGTGGGGAACATCTAAATGGAACTTCCTACTTTAGCGATCGACATGCCATTGAGGAGCAACAGCCAGTTTTGGACCAACAGCAAGATTGGGTATTGCATTCAGCTCGAGAAAATGAAACCCACACGTTTCTTAGCTTCTCTCGTCCATTCGAAACTTGTGACCAAAACGACGTAGTTATAAACGACGATGTTCTCTCTTTATTGTGGTCATATGGAGAACAAGATAACGAAGATGGTGAGCCTCAAGCTGAAAACCGGGGAACTTTCCTAGCCTACCTGAGAGATCCCGATTTAACACCCCGAACAGTTCATGAAGTAAATCAGATGGCAAGAATATCAGGACAACAGGCTCCTCAAGCTGCTATGGTGAGCGGAACAGAGGTTTGGACAATAACTGAGCAATTTCAAATTCCAGAAAAGCCGACAACTTATTGGTGCAACGTTAAGAAATTTAGTCCACGTGTTCCTGGGAAGAAACACATGATTGGGGTAACTTAACATTTGTCAAATATTTGGACCTGTGAAATTTTGTAAACTTAATGATTCATTATTACCAATTTTTTCTGCAGTATAACGTGAGATTAAACCCGGTTGCTGAAACACACTTGCACCATTTTATTTTATACCGATGCGTCCTCCCACTTGGATTTAGCCCTGCACCTATATTCGAACCACTTATGAAACTACCTGGTCAAGAGTGCTATGATGTGAGACTACCTTCAGGTCTCATACCCACCCCACTCTGTAATCAATTTAAAATTGGACACGGCATTGGTGGACGACCTCAATTCTTTCCAGATATTGTGGGATTTCCTCTGGGAGAAACAAATGCAGAAGAGTACTTTCTCACCCAAATCCATTATGATAATCCTGATAATTTACCAAATTTATTGTCGAATATTCAAATGGATATTTATTACACGGAGAATCTTCGACAAAATGATGGTGGGATTTTGGCGGTTGGTCAAAATGTTCCAGGATTGGCTGGAATTATCGTTCCACCTGGGGAACAAAGTCATAGAATTGATGGCCATTGTTCTGAGGCATGTACTAGGAGAATGCTTCCAGCCGATGGAATACAATTGTTTGGAGGTTTGCTGCATGCTCATTTGGCAACAAGGAGGGTTCGAGTAAATCATTTTAGAAATGGAAGAGAGCTGCCTTGGTTGGAAAACGATGATAATTACCAATTTTATTTTCAAAATACTCGAATTTTTAGAGAAGAAAGGACTTTGATGCCTGGAGATCAACTATCAATTCGTATGTATTTAAACAAATAAATAAACTAATCGAAATTTTGTATTTTAACAATAAATTCGTATCACATTTTAGAATGTCGGTACGACACAACAACACGTAACAAGACTACTGTTGGTGGATATGCAACGGATCAAGAAATGTGTGTAGTTTTTCTACTCCACTATAAACTTCTAGAGAATTATCCTCAATGCCTTACCGAACTGGATGATAGAGAATACATGATGAAATATCTTGCTGGAACTACTGACATTACTTGGTCAAATAGCCGAATAGAATATGTAGCCAAATTTCCACCTCATGTTGCGGGTATGACTATATCCGAAATTTCGGATTCAAGGTATGTCAACTGGAATAGTAGCCTTAGAAGTGAACTGCAAAGGGATCATTTGACTATACCACAGAGAACTATGTGTCCAAGTCTAACAGAAGCAATGAGAGCGCTGGCATTGGGCATTGAGTCACCACCTGAATATGTCACTTATCCATTTGAAGTAGAAGAGTATGTACCGCCAAATAGGTGCGTGGCTTAAATATTTAAGTTAAAAAATTAAGAAGTTTTAAGCATATAATAATTTATTACATTTTATTAATTTAATTGATATTTTTATTGGAATTATTTATTAATCAGTACAATAAATCAATATTGCAACAAATTATTATGATATAAGTCGGAATGCCCATGCCTCTTGTTGTCCAATCCAAAATTGTAGTGTTGGTGTTTTGTTAGGGTTAGGTTTAAATGAGAAAGCAATTAACGTTATTTATTGAGTGTTTAAAAAAATCATTTGAGTATAAATCTCAGAAATTTCATGAACATAAATATGTATAATACTTAAAATATTTACAGGGCGAGCATTTTTAGTTCACTAAATACAATACCAATTTTGCTCCAATATGTCCTTCTTGCAAGCAGGTAGTGATTAAAGAATTGGTTTAGTTTAATAATTTAAAAAACCTATTATATTAGGTGGCTTCTTGTGGCATATCTACTATAAATCTGGACGGCAGATGCCTAACCCGCCCCAGATTGTAATCTAATTTTATAACAACTTTAAAACCTTAGGATGCAAATCTAACGCTAACTTCACCTATCATCGAAAATATAAAGTAGGGTTAAAACGTAATCCAATTAAAAGATTTGTAAAGTCAATCAAGCGAACGACTACTAATTAGTAAAATAAATATATTTTATTGGTCTTAATTGATACACTTCTCCATTTGAAATCGGATTACAGTCGGAGAGGTAATGCGCAGACATTGAAATGAAACTTGATGTAAAAACTGATGTAATCAGCACGTTTTTTAGCTTTGCATAAAAATGCACCAAAGGTTTTACCCTAGAACTAAAATACCAATCCATAAACTATCAATCTGATGCTCATGATCTTCTCATTATGACTAGACCAAGCTATAAGAATACCCATGTACATACACTAATAAGTAAAAAGTATACATGTTTTTGGCAGAGCAGTTGAAATGTTACGGATGCCTGAAGATAACATGCAATAAAAATTTATAATAAGCAAAGTAAACAAAATAAATCAACACATTTTAAATTAAGGTAGCTATAAACTATATAAATGTGATTTATTTCAACTGTCGATTTCAGTTTCTATTTCGTCTAGTTCCGAATCATTTCACAATTCATAATGGAAACGAAACCTTGTGCGAAGGTCTTAACTTTATTATTCATTCTATATTCTTCCATTCTTTACACTGAGGCCCAACAGCTAACTCAATCAAATGGAAACCTAAACACAAACCCATACTTGCATCGGGAACTTCTTGATAGCCAAGGACGATACTATCTAGAATGGCTAGTAGACTGGGATCAAGAAAGGATCATCTTCAATGTGACCTGTGCCACCCGAGGATATGTGGGATTCGGTCTATCTCGGGACTCGGGTAAAATGGAGGGAGCTGATATAATAATTGGTGGAGTTCATCCAAATGGAAGTTCATACTTTACTGATCGACATGTTATTAGGGAGCAACAACCCGTTTTGGACCAGCAGCAAGATTGGGTATTGCATTCAGCTCGAGAAAATAACACCCACACGTTTCTCAGTTTCTCTCGAGCCTTCGAAACTTGTGACGAAAACGACGTTATAATAAACGACGACGTCCTCTATTTAATATGGGAATATGGAGAACAGGATAACGAAGAGGGTGAGTCTCGCCCTGAAAACCAGGGAAGTTTCCTGGTATACCTGAGAGATCCCGATTTAACACCCAGAACAGTTCACCAAGTAAATCAGATGGCAAGAATAGCCCAACAACAAGCTCGTCTCCCTGCTACTGTAACTGGAGCAGAGGTTTGGACAATAAGTGAACAATTTCAAGTTCCACCAAAACCGACAACTTATTGGTGTAGTGTGAAAAAGTTCAGTCCACGTGTTCCCGGAAAGAAACACATGATTGGGGTAACTTGATGCATAAATTCATGAATTCATTAATATTGCCACTTGTAAAATAAATATAATCATTTATTATTTAATACAAATTTTTTCAGTATAACGTGAGATTAAACGCTGTTGCTGAAACACACTTGCATCACTTAATGTTATTCAGATGTGTCCTGCCACTTGGATTTAGCCCTGTACTTATAATCGAACCACTTATGAAAGTACCAGGTCAAGAGTGCTACGACGTGAGACAACCCACAGGTCTTAAACCCACCCCACTCTGTAATCAATTCAAACTCGGTTATGCTATTGGTGGGCGACCTCACTTCTTTCCAGAGAACGTTGGATTCCCCTTGGGAGAAACCAACTCGGCGGAATACTTTATTACTCAAGTGCACTACGATAACCCCGAAAGCTTAACAAATTTAGTGTCAGACATCCAAGTGGATATTTATTACACGGATAATCTTCGACAAAATGATGGAGGTTTTTTGGCGGTGGGTTACAATGTTCCGGGATCTCCTGGAATACTCGTTCCACCTGGTGAACAAAGTCATAGAATAGATGCTCATTGTTCTCAGGAATGCCTTTGAAGAATGGTGCCAGATAATGGGGTAAAGTTAGTGGGAGGTTTACTACACGGCCATTTGGCAACAAGGAGAGTTCGACTAAATCATTTTAGAAATGGGAGGGAGTTGCCTTGGTTGGAAAACGATGATAATTACAAATTTAACTTTCAAAATATGCGAATGTTTAGAGAAGAAAGAACTTTGATGGCTGGAGATCAACTATCAATTCGTAAGGCCTAATAATAAAATAGTATTTTAAAACAAATTTTGTGGTAAATTAAAAAAAACTCTTAAATTTGTTTTTTAGAATGTCGGTACGACACAACAACACGTAACAAGACTACCGTTGGTGGATATGCAACGGATCAAGAAATGTGTCTGGTTTTTCTAATTCATTATAAACTTTTGGAGAATTATCCTCAATGTCTTAGCGAACTGGATGATAGGGAATATATGATGAAATATCTTGCTGGAACTATTGACATTTCTTGGTCAAATACTCGGTTAGAAAATATAGCCAATTTTCCACCTCATGTTGCGGGAATGACTGTTTCCGAAATTTCGGATTCGAGGTATGTCAACTGGAATAGTAGTAGGAGAAGTGAACTGCAAAGAGATCATTTCATAACACCTAAGAGGGCGATATGTCCAAGTTTGACGGAAGCAATGAAGGAATTACTTTTGGGGATTGAGCGACCACGGGAATATGTTACGTATCCATTTGAAGTGCAAGAGTATGTGCCACCGAATAGGTGTGCTCTCAATGGATAAAAAATTAAGATGGGCTTTTAAAAATTATTTATTATTTATTCACTAATTTATTGAAATAAAACTAGTATACTGAGCCAATATAATGAACTTATTTAACATACCAGCTATGTACATATTTCAATTAATTGACATCAAAATTATTTCATGCTAAACAAAAGCAACATTTGTAGCGTCAAATTTAATGAAAAGTCTAAACATCTTAAAGGTGTCAAATTTTCAATGAAATTACTATCCCCAAATTTAAACTCTATCAATGGACAAGATTTCCAGTATTTTCTTCGCCATAATCTATCCGCCCTACTAACACAATTTTCATCCAGACTTTTTACAATTTGTAAAAGATATTTTGACTCCATGTAAACCGACATCATACCACCAAGTAACACTAGCATTCCAATTATACCATTATTAGCTGATATTACAGATACTAACAATACTACATTATTTGCATCATTTACACTGCTGCTTAGTCTAACAAGTAGTGTGAAGCTAATTGACACGCAGTTTGTTGCAGCAATAATCAGTACAAAGACAATATACTGCTGGATTATATTCCCGAAAGTGTTTAATAGTTCAAATTGTCTGTAAAGATGAGCATCTTTAAAATATGTTTTCGAACTTCCTAAAAGTCGGTTTCTTAAAATAGTAATACTCTCACGAAACATCATCGTACAAATAACATTAATTGTTAGCCCAACAAAAACCATTCCATGACTACCAAAGTACCACCACCAAATATTAACCAGAAATACAATACATTTTATAATTCCTCGTTTTATTAACGGCAAAATAGTCATGTTAGCCAACTCACTTCCCCAGCATTCCTCTAAAATATAATATCCCAACAGTGACGGCTTGCAAGGATTAGCCCAGTGAAGTCCCAGTACAAAAGATGGACCAAATATTGCCCCAGAAAACAGGCCAATTGGTACAAATAATAAACTTAAAGTGTCAATTACTTTCAATGTTGCTGTCGTTTTGGAAATATTCATTCCAGTTTTTGTTTGAAATTTTAAAAGATTATTTATATAAACTTGAAGTTCATTTCCTTTATCATGAATTGAGTAAGTGTAACCACCACAAGCTGAAGGTATTAGGACAGCTAAATATCCCAGTATTTGATCAGATACTTCGCTGTTAGGAGCTACAAGGCACTGTAAAAGCTGCGCACATGTGAAGATCATAAAAATAAAACGCCGCCATGTGAATCTATTTAAATTTGTAGAACTGATAGCTAAGAATTGAATATTGTTTTGGGACTTAGAATGAGCCAATTGGACTGGCACGCACTTAAAAATATTAACCTGCTTCATGATAATATACAGCAGAAATTTTTTGTCAATGAATTTTGTCATGATGTCATTTATGGCAAATCTGAAAGCTAAAAGTATATGAGAAAGTTTAATAAAGTTTGTTATAAATATATTTGCAACATGGTTACGAAGTGACGTATAAATATTAAAATCAAATGTACTGTAATGTTCCAAAACCATTTTTGAAACTGCGCACTTTTGAAACAATTATATTATTCGAACTACTAAGGTTAGTTGGCAGCTTATGCCAATTTAAAACCATTTATTTAAGATAAACTGAACGTATTTTCTCACAAGTATATAGGGGCCAATTTTGTAATTATATCGGGAACACAAAACCGATCAAATATTGCTTTTGGACATTCCGTTAACTTACTTTACACTGGATTTGGCTAGAAGTTTGGATGAAATAAATGTGAATAAAGTATACCATTTTGAAGAATATATGCTTTACCTATTTTTAAACGATAATTCATAATTAAATTTTTGGCAACTATTTGCGTAAGTTTGGTTAGCTATCAAATGTCATATCAACCTCGAACGAGAGAATTATGATTTTAATATGTTTCCTTCCATATTACGATAACATGTCATTGATACGTGTTATTTTATTGATACTGTATAAAATTATGTTATTATTAATGTTTGTCTTTGAAACCGAAGTTAACATGTAAGTATAATCAGTAACATAAAACATATACTTCCTTTTAAATATTTATTTTGCCATAAACGTGTGTTTATATAGATTTTACCTCATTGGTTTATTATAATCACAAATACAATTACATCCACTTTCAACAAAAACAAGTTTCAGTAAAGCTTGTCGGGAAATAAATCTATTCTTAATATTTGATCGAGTATTTAACCCTTTAGACCATTAAACTATTATTATAAAACAAGACAAGACACAAGAAGCTGCAGCCGCTAGTCACGCACTGCGCTTAAGGATAAATTAAAAAATAAAGTACAAGTGCTAAAAATACCTACTTCATCTCAAACTATAGCTCTTGCCGTGATCTGTGTGAATAATTTTAGAAAACATTCAGAAATTTCCGCAAACTCTACTTAAATTTGCAAAATCAAAAGTTATCGAAAATTCATCAAATCATTCGTTAACTTTTAGTCTACATTGTGTTGTAAAGTCTCATAGTCTGTCCTGTGTTGTGTACCTGTTTCTAGTGATACAATGCATTGTAACCTGTGTTATTTGAAAAGGAAAAAGGGACAGCAGGAGCTATGTTGTCACAAGTGCAAGCTAATATATCACCGTACTTGTCTAAACATAGACTCAAATACGTACAACACCTACCTAAAAGAAAACTGGACATGTAAATCATGTCAATCTTCAACCACAACACCAACCTGCAATATATGTAAAAAAGCAAATAAAAAATACATCAGTATGATGTGTCAATGCTGCAAAAAGTACTACCACCGTGCCTGCATTAAAAAACAATTCCCCAAACACAAGCCTGAAGATTTCTACTGGGTTTGCGTGCAGTGCACTGAGGACAAACAAATAAATTTTGAAGCAATGAACAATTCTTCAGTAAGCACAACTACCATTTTAAAGGGAATACCTATCGGACACTTGAATATAAGAGACATGATGTCTCTCAACAAAAAAGACGACATTCAAGACATAATCTCACAATCACAGTTTCATGTTTTTGGGCTTACTGAAACTTGGTTGTATAGTGAAATTTCTAACGAAGAAATAAGCTTACCAGGGTACCAACACTACAGACGAGACAGGCAATCTCAAAGTTACAAGTGCCGAGGAGGTGGCCTCATTTTATACATAAAAAATGAGTATCAAGTCTCGGAGATAGAAGTACCCAAATCATCAGCAGAAATGCTACATGTAGTAATCACTCGTGACCATATTAAACCTATTCACATTGTGCTAGTTTACAAGCCGCCAACTACCAGCACAAAAATTCTTATCAGTGCCCTTGGCACCACATTGACTCAACACGGTGACCATGAATATTATATCATGGGGGATATAAATATTAATATGCTGAAAAATGATGCAACAACGAGGGAACTTTCATCATTTATGGACGATCATCATTTCACCCAGCTAATCAAAAGTCCTACTAGAATCACAAATGATACACAAACATTAATAGACTGCATATTTACTAATCGTCCCCAAATAAACCAAACATGCGCCACAATGGACGTTGGCATATCAGATCATAATCTTGTGTACACATGCAGAAAAAAATCAAAGACTGAGAAAGAGAAACTGAAAACAGTTGAAATGAGGAGTTTCAAAGGAACTCAGTATGACGCCATGCGATCCATGATAAGCAGTGGACCATGGTGGATTTTCCAATATTGTGAAACTGTTAATAAAAAATATGAAATGTTTGAAACAATTTTACGACATGTTATCAACACACATGCTCCAATTATTAAAATGCGTATAAAAACGAAACGTAAACCCTGGATGAATGCTTCGTATGATTCTCTCAACCGACAACTAATCAAAGCACGCAAAAGCAAACAATCATCCGAAAATACGAAAAATGAATTCAAAGTGCTACGGAACAAAATAAACCATTTAAAAACTACTTTGAAGAAGAACGTTATAAAGCACATTGCGCAACAAAGTGAATCAGATTCCAAGCAAATGTGGAAAGTTTTAAATACTGAAGTAGGGAGAACCAATGTGCACGATCGTATTCCAAACCTGAACATAAAAGGAAAACTGATATATGATGATAAGGAAAAGCTGAACCAACTTGCACAGCATTTCACACAAAACCCCAAAAATACACAAGCAAAGCTCCCTACAAATGCCAATTTTGCAAGCACGGAAAGCTGCACAGAAGATAAAGCTATACTACATAATTTTACTGTGTCAGCAGAAGAAGTAGAAATAGCTATCAAGTCTCTTAAATCTAACAAACCAAGCGGAAGAGATGGGCTACCTGCACGCTTTTTCAAAGCATGTGCAATGAATATTGCTCCTATTTTAGCACACCTCATTAACCAAATGTTGAAATATG
>JAQFZH010004367.1:0-12075 GCA_034695485.1 Entomobrya nivalis
TTATCTGAAACTTCCTTGTTGTAAAATCGTGTAATTCTTTATTAATGTCATGCGCGTTGCACAGGTATACATTTCTTGATATTCTAAATTAGCACTATTATGTATTGTGACAATTTGCTATAAATACTCCAGACTGAAGACTTCATCTTCAGTTGGGATTTGGAACTCTGTTGAACCTCTCGCCCTCTCGTAACGGCCCATATATTACTGTGTATTCTTTGTTTGTTCTTTGAGAGTTTGTTCTTTGTTTCTGTTTCTGTTCATAATAAAATCTCTCTTTAAAACGTACCTCCCCCGGACCAGTTTACTTGTTATTATTTGGTGTAATAGTACATACATAAAGTCAGATAGGTCTGAAGGGCCAAAGATTGTGTCTTTCTTCTGGGCATCAATAGTTTGGCTATTGTTCGTGGTGTTATCAAGTCTTACGAAAACCTACAAATACTTCAGTTTATTAAAATTTGGACTGTTGACTAAACATTGATTCCTGATGTCAACGTGAAACGGTTGAGGTATTACATTTTGAATTTTTGCGTGAACTTTAAACGCTGCAGATGTGAGAGACATTTTAATTTAAGTTTTTTTGGAGAATGTGGTTACTGTTGAACTTTGTTATGTCGATATAGTAGTGGTCAAAATATAACACAAAATATAACACAAAATAATATTTCTTTTATTGTTTTGTTTCAATGTTTACATAGGTCGACTTTCTTTAAAACTTATGTATGGTTTGTATATGTAGTTGAATTTTTTTAAAGGACAATTTTATTCTACGTAATAGTTAAAGCTTCCTGTATTTGTCGGTTTTTTGTTTAACCTTAAGAAAATGTTGACGACGGGTATTTGAATTCCAATGCCACCAATTTCATCTTAAAATTTGCGGTTCCTCATGTAATTGTATTTTCAAATGTTTTTTGTAGCAGCATTTACTTATGTTCTTGCGAACGATATGTTTTTGACAAACTACAAGGTTATGCCACATAAATAAGGGTATTTAGAACGGAACTGGAATAATTTCAAAAATGACTTTGTAAAATCATTGAAATGCTTTAAGAACCAGTGCTAACCTCATATGTAATAGGCTGCTACCTTATTCTAGATTTGGCCTTGAAAACGTGTATAATATGTAATATTTGTAATGTTTTGTGATAATTGATCAATATTTAACAATAAAATGCCGAAACCTTCAATATTGTTCGAGGTGTCAACTACATTCAACTTTTCGATTTGCACTGAGTTTTCCTGTGAGCCAAAAATCAAGCCAAATCAGTCTTCCTCATTCAATATTTTATTTCTTTAGTAACACGAGAAAATATTTACTAAAAAATTGTACGAGGACTTTATGCCTACATATCTTGGAAAATAGCAGCTAACATAGGACTTGCTAATGTGATAATTTGCTTGCTGGTCAGCTGCTTTTCACTTCATGCAACACCACATATTTTTAAAGGTTAGTCTGTTTCACACTTTTTCCTGTGCCCACAGATTTTCTATTCTGCTTATGTTAAACCCAATTTTTTTTAACATTGGCAGGATATGTAATATATTGGCACAGGACGAAGAGTGGTTTGTATCCCTATAAGTACAATGTCAGTATCAAAAATCTGTATAAGTGGATGATGCCATTTTTTACAATTTTGATCTGAATATTTGTTAAAGAAAAATGCAACTTTCTTCCTTGTTTTCCTTTTAGTTGGAGGATTAACTTAAGTACAAAACCTACTTGCATGAAAGGACTTGTAAAAATTTCCTCAAATCGGAAACTTACCTTGGCAAAGCAGTACCTTCGAGCTATGCCCACACTCAAAATATGCTTCCTCTTAAACAACTCTTTTGAGAGGCAAACGCCGCTTGTTTTGTTGGACTATAGTCTATGCTATGCAATTAACTTGGTGTTTCTTTTATTTTTATTACTCATATTAGAAGTATATGGGGACTAAGGTTTTTGTATAACATAGACGCAGATTTTAAATCTAAGAATTCGAACCTTCAATTTCACAACAAAATACATTTTGACAAAAAAGGGTGTTCTGATAAATTACGTTTGGTTTCTAATATAGAATATTTAAACGGGACATAGAGTGATATAATATGTGGTTTTGCATATGATATCTGCGAATTTTAATTAATAAGGAGGTGGTTGTGTAAATATTTTTTGACCTTGCTATTACAAGATAGCATTTCCCTTCAGGAAACTTGTACAACTATTTGTGTTTAGAAAGATATATTTTACGAAAGAATTTAATAGAAAAATCGACTTAAGATGTTAAATATGAATCTTTCATATAGCTTAGAAATATTTACTTGCAAAATGTTTTGTTTTCGTATGAAAATAGTTTTTTTGCTGATAACACCGATTGGAAAAATTGTGAAACGTTTCAACGGTTTTCAGTATCATTTAAAAAAGGGTTGTTTGTAAGTTTGAGATCTGTACCCAAAACACCATTTTATAAAAAAAGCCTACTAGTATTTATTTATATTTATTTTATATCAAAAATCTGTGTGTAAAATATTGACGTTATGGAACGAAAGTATGTAATATGGAAAGATTTGGGATGTATCATGCAAATGAAGAATAGTCCATGCAAAATAAGTACAAAAACTACAGCTCTCTTTGCATTGCACCTTTATGGTGACTTAACACTTGAGTGCTCTTTATTCATGGATGACTGAATCCCAGAACACTGTGTTTTAGTTACAATCGGGTAGGGTTTTTTACCTAGTTTAATAAATTAAGGTAACTAACAAACTACAATTTTAATGTTAAAACGTTACACAAACATAGTAGAGTGCTATCAAATTTTTAGAACATATTGATATTTTTTATGAACTAACTTAAGTAAACCTGTCGAAGCTTAATATAAAAATGTACAAATATTAGGTCATGTTTGCTTCATTGCGTTAAACTACAGATGGTTACTAATAAGTAATTACAATCATATGTAGCCAAAAATTACACTTATTTTCACTGTCGGCATGAACAACCGAATTGGCTACATGATATGTATTTTTTCAGTTTTTATTAAACTTATTCACTAAATTTACTAGAATATTTAAATACATATTTAATTGACACACTTATATACCGGCGATATACATGCTTACCATATATACTTATATTTAACTGACATCAGCGCCGGCATTTCTTTGATTTATTCATTACTGCTTTCGTAAGTTATTAATATTCCATGTAACGATGATGAGTATTATGTATTTTAATGTTTTGTAAATTAAATTTGTAATGGAATACATGTTTGTAATTGTAAAGAAAATTGAACTTAAACGTTTACCTCATACTAAAGGATTTTAATACATTTTTTTGTAATAAAATGATTCACAGGACTGATTCATTAATTCCATTACTACCCAAATTTCTATTTTTCAATTCATTTCCTAGTTTTCCATTTGTGACTTTTCCAAACATAATGTACAATTACGATGAATACTATTGATAAGCTGGATAAAGCCCAGGAAAAGTTAAAAATAGCTTTTTTTTATGAAAAATACAATTATATTTTTTCTTTCATTTTGAAATTACGTACTTCAGACTTTTTCTATTTGTTCGCCGCTTTCCAGCTTATTCGTATATTAAAAAATAAACTCCGAGTGCTCTTTAAAAAATAAATATCTCTTTAACAATTTAAAAAGATGAGTTTCACATCAGCCGTGTTCACAATTCACTCAATTTTACAAAACGTAGTGCCCCAGCCTTGGCACCTTATCCCCTCCCAACAACTTGCAACCACAAGTCGTTTATACTCCAGCACTAATTTCAAAATATTCAGAATCATCGCCCAACTTACAACATTTTGTTTCTTTTTCCCGCTCGTGACTTATCGCATGTTTTGGTTATTTTTCAACTGGAAGTTTTACACATCGAGTCATGTCGAACAAGCAGTTGTATACGGAATATTTTGTTGCATTTCTGTAATATATTGTTGTATATTTCATTTGCAGAACAGTTCCAACGCAGAAATTGTTTATATCATAAATGAACTAAACCAGGTTCGCCTACGTTGCGACCTTAAATTTACATTTATAAGTTCCGAATTAGCGAGCAATTCAACTGGATACCATTTTCACGAATTTTTCATTTATGGAATTTCAATTTGCCATTTGCTTATCACACTTTGTTGCAGTTGTATACCAATTGCAATATCATATTGCCCCTTGCAACTTATGCTAGGCGACCTTAATATTGTCAAAATTATAGAAGTATTTTATTTCCTAATTGTTACAATATTTAATATATTTAGTTTCTTATCTATAATACTTATATGCATTATGATCCTCGACACTTTAATATTTTGTACGTCAAAAATGTTTTGTCCAACTTATTTTTCGAATTTAAGGTTACGAAGGTATTTGAAGGAGTTTAGAATTATTGAGATGGTGTTTAGAATTGCAAACTTTGCGTTTGGTTCGTTTGTAGTTGTTATTATATTTGTTGGTATACTACTAGCCTCTTGCGCTGGCTCAATGACTTTACAATGGTATGGAAAGGTTCACATTCTTATTTATTTTATTATGCCTGTTATCACAGGGGTATGCTTTACTTATGCACTATTATTTACATTTTTGGCCAATATTCCATATCAAAATTCCAAACGATTTTTAAATTTCTGGTGGATGCACTTAAAAAAAAAGAAGAGCGGAAAATGATTAGGGCATGTAAGCCTATTGGAGTTTTGTTGGGACCTTATGGTGTATTAAGGGCACAGCTTGGAATACTTATTTGTGACGATATTATTCGTAATATGATTACAGTCATTTTGTTAGATGGTTAAAGGTTCGTACTAAATATATTTAGTTTTCATTAAAATAACCAAGAATGTTTTGTAACTTAAACTTTGTATTTCTTTAAAAAAAATTCTAATGTAAATTTTACATAATAAAAATATACAATAAAACAATTATAACCCATTTAAGGTGGGTTTTGTTATAGTATGAGACTTTTTGGCAATTGTCATTAAAAGTCGGAATAATTCTCTCAAAACATTTCATTATAGCGTCGGCCAATTTGAAGATAAATAAAACAGGAAATCCAGTTGGAGAGTTGGAATTGGTGGCCAGTGCTTCACCGGAAATTATGACTAAACTTGCGGTATTGAATTTTTTGTACAAGTCGAAATAACTTCCTGTTAGTTTAATTTATTTTATAACTGATTTTGATTTGACTGACTGACTGACAGTTTTTTCATTGATTTCTAAAGGCAAATTTAAAAAATTTAAATACAGGTAATTTCTCATTTGTAATCATGTTTATCTTTCAAAAATAATCCAATGGGTTAGTGGTCTTCAACTAAGACAAGGTTATAATTTAAAAACCCCAATCATAGATGTATAAACAAAATCAGATCGAATAAGATATTTTTAACCGGTTTATATCAGACCAAAACACTACCAAATATTTTGCTATTACAAATATGCCCAGATTATGGCATAAAGAACAATCTGTGTTCCTAATTGTAGTTTTTGAGTTTCATTTAAGGGCTGCGTCTAATGCTATTGAAAAAATCAATTCAATACGTCGTATGCATTAAAGTTTGCACATTTGTTCGGCTAACTATAGTAATGAACTGCTCGAAAGCTTATCACAGTTCAAGTAGTGCTCCAACCGAGCTAACAATTATCCGGGAAAAGTACGTAACTGTTTATTCTATCATATTATACTTGGGGACAACATTTTATGATACTTACATGTCGAAGATGGTTAGTTCAGATTATTTAACAAAACATTGATACAAATTGTCAGCAATTCGTACAATGTGGAAGGGATCTGTACTAAAAGGTTATTAATTAAGTTAAATAAATAAAGGAGAGTTTAGCGCATATTGATTTGAATGGTTATGACCAACATTAACTTTGTTAAACCCTTTTATAGTCTATAAATAAAGTATTCAGAAGCAATTACATCGAAATTCAAGTATTCAATTAAAATAGTTGCATATGGTTTTTCCAGTTTTAAATACATTTAAAAAGTCAAATATTTGTTATTTTGTTGGAATTTTAAATAATTGCTTTGCGAATTTAATATTCTTTAAATTGTATACAACTAGTGGTGTGTAAGCATTATAAAAAAGTCGTTTAAATATTTTTACAGATTGCAAAAGTTTTTTCTGTACACTTTTTTAGTATCCCATCTTTTCCAGCCATTTTGTCAAGTTTTCATGTCATTTTCTGACAATTTCTCTTTTTACCATATATTAATTCCATTACAATTGGGTTTTGAACTATGGTTTTTTGACAAAGTTTGATCCCAATACTCTAATCTATTGAAGGGTGTAATAAAAATTATCTGAATTAAAATGCATGTAACTCTTAATTGACCGTTACTCCGGTACCGGTTAACCGATCTGGCTGAGAATCTAAAGGCTTCTTACTTGCCCCCCAAAAACCAGTAAACCAAAATTCAGGTCAGTTGGTCAAATCCTTTTTGAGTTAGAGCGTTCATTGGCAGACAAACAGAGAGACATGAATTGCAAAAAGTAGTACTAAAGCACTACTAAACAACTAATACACTGTTGTTTTCGTTTTCAGCAAAATACGTGGTCACTAATTTCAAAAGTGAAAAGGAATCGACAACTGCAGAACAATTCTAAATTTTTAATCGCTCATTTGTTCTATTTGGTTTCTTTCCTTTTTTAACTTGTAAAGAGTTCGTGTTTAGAAATAAAATAACTTTCTTGTACTCTAAAAATTGAGTGCACAAAAAAAGCTACTAAACGGTTAGTATAGATTTGTAGATACCTGAAACTAGACTTTTACCCCCAATTAGTCAAGCAGATTTCCTTAATTCAAATACAAGGAACACTTATATATTGTGTTACAATTTGTTTTAAAATAGTTAATCTTTCGCTCGTTGACAAAATGACAAGTCGTTTAAAACAGAACATTTGCCTCCGGCTGAATCCACTAGTAAAGTACACATGTTCTAGTGGATTTTATTGGAATCTCGAATCAGAGCGTTTTATCTCCCTAAATTCATACTTCTATTATATGTGGCATACAACTCATTACTTAGGACACATATTTCAAATAACGTTAGCATTGTATCTGATAATTTTAAGCCACGTTGAAATTGGCATACCGGATGAAGACGACATCAATAAAAATTCCGGCGAAATGAAAAATCAAAAAATGCTACTAATAAGCACAGGCATTGTAATTTGGTTAATTATTAGCGGGATTTTGGTCTGTACATCTGTATTTATAGTATATCAAGATGAGATAACTGAAGTAATGAATCAGACCTTCGAGGCAAACTGCAATCTTAAGAAACGTTTTCGAAATCATACTCGATGTGCAGTGAATAAGTTGGAAAAATTGATACCTTACATTTGTTGGATTCCCTTAACTTTCCCAGCAATTTTTGGAGGAGCTCTGTTTCACCCTGCAAATCCAGTACGAGCATTGTTTGAAAATATTTTGGAAATTGAGTTTACATTTACATCAGGAGCAACATGGATGGTAGCGATTTTTCAGACATATGATGTGATCTGCTTTGTTGGAGCAGTTATGGGAGTAGTTTTTCCAATTCTTGCTGTTGTAATCATTTGTCAAAACTGGCTTAATGCTGGGGTACTCATTGATGAGAGGAGAAATAGGAGGCCTGGAAGAATGTTGGCTGTACCGACACTTCTTGGGAACCTATCAGACGAAGATGTGGTTTTGATATATCGAACCATTCAGATATTGACTGGAATCATAAACATTCCTCTTGCTACAAAAAGATTTGCGTATCATTCAGCTGGCACGCTGATGTTGGTCGTGGTTGCAAGTTTTTCTCTGATTACAAATGGACCATCTCTGGTAACTGGCGCGTCGTTATTTTCGCTCTCATTGGCAATAATTTTAGTTGGAGCGGCGTTTGTAGCTGTGGTTTTATTATAAGTGGAATGTTGGATATTGGAAGACCTTGAGTCGGATTGGAAAACGTACAAGAGAAAGTTAATGACGTTGACGGGAAGGGGATCCAACTTGTACAAAACTGCAATATCCTTTCAGCCGGTTACTGTGAAGACGACACATCCTTTTTGTAATGTTAATAGAAGTACGTTTTTAGAATTTTTGAACGAAGGAGTAGACATGTTGGTCAATTTATTAGTTTCGTTTTAATGCTATGGTTGAGGAATCAAATGTTAAAATTTTCGGTAATTTTTAAGACTTTTACGTTGCAAATATAAACAATTTTATTGTAAGATTTTTTATTGTTGAAAAATAAAATGTTTTTTTTACAATATATTACTTTTAACTAATACACAATTTAGAAGCTATCATTTATACGCTTTGCTAATCTTAAATTTTGAGCATTCGATGATTGCAATTTTTTGTTTTTCAAAAAATCGTGAATACGGAATAAAATGTATCTCTTTTTTGAAAACTTCGACTATATATTCGCAAAAGCTATTTAAATTGAGGGATTTAGCTAAAGAGTTGTAACTTTCAATCAGTTGCATATAACATTTTTGAGTGATTGTTTCAGCAATAATTAATGCTTAGCAGGTCCTTTAAATACAAGCTAAACGTTTTATTAATTACAACAATGTTTTCCATTTTAGTATTAGTTTACCATAAATTCTACATAAACTTTAGGTTTTTAGGTTAATTTTTTTAAAGTTCCTAGTGGTCAGTAGTAACATTGTTTCAGTGGATTGTTGTTTCATTAACGTTTTATTAACTAAATTTCGTAGTTTCCAAACAAATGATTTAAAGTTCAAATAACCGGCAAATTGCTTATCAAATAAATGTGAAAGCAAAATAAAAATATACATTTTTGTGTAACTTATTAAAAAAGTGGATTAAGTTTTTTTTAATTTGGCTTCTTTTTGATATTTCATATCCATTATTCAGTCGCATAATATTTTTGAATGTTATAGTTTTGTTAATCCACAGCAGCTACCTAGAATAAAGAATAGGTTTCTTCGCTCTCTCAATACGTTTAATAAAATGCAATTTAATACGTCTATATTTATTTCCTCACTATTCCGTATTACAAAACATTACCATTTCAGAAATATACTTAATAATAGTAACCAAAGTGACAAATTTATTAGAGAGTGGCTTTTGAAACTTTTTAATGACTATTATTTTATTATGTGATGTTTGCCATCAAAATATATATTTAGTTCAGTAATGCTATGCATAAAACATACAAACCATTTTAACATTATTATTTTAGTTTTATTAAGTAAACCAACGTCTACATATTGTAGATTTATAAATGTCCGCGATTTCAAATCTTAATGGAATTTTGTTTAAAGAACAAAGTTATCAATACTAAAACATCCTTATTCATCGTTAGAAGCTAATTTGTTTGTGTAATATTGTTGATGTACTTTCACATAACAGAGTACACCATTAAATTTAATTATCAACGTCATCAAATTATACAGCTCGATTTACTTAGTGATATATCCTGACTATTGTATTTACAAATTATTCTATACAGCTTACAAAAACTTTGAAATTTCTTTAAAAGAAGATTTGACGACTTTCGATTTACAGAAGTGTATACAACATGAAACTAAGATATTTTACAAATCGATCTATCATTTCGCTCTTTGATGGATGCCATGACTAGCTCCAACAGTGCAATCCTTTCGAGATCCTCAGGATGTTCTTTTTTGCGTATATCAAGTGGAGTTTCCCCCTCTTTATTCATTATATTTAGTAGGTTTGGTGCGTGTTCACCAAAATACATGACAAATTCACCAAAACTATCTGGCTTTACCAATTCGGCAGAATTATGGAAAACCGAATTGCCATGTTTGTCTCTTTGAGAAAGGTTTCCTCCCAAGGATTTCACATATTCTATCATTTTTAGATCTCGACATGCACACATGATTGTCGTACCACCATCAAAATCTTTATCGTACATTGAGAACCCCAAAGAGATATAGAACTCCACAGCGTTTACATCACTGCGCAGTACTGCAAGCATTAGATTTGTCCTTCCGTGCAGAGATTTCCTTTTGTAGTCGGCTCCATTTTCGATCATCAACTTGTAAACTTCTACGCCACTGTGAAGTTCATTTGCAATTTGAAATAATGTTAAATCACACATGCCACCTGCACTTTCCAAGTTTATCTGGCATGTTTGATTTATGTCGAATCCGGGAATGTTAAAAATCATTTTAAGGCTGTCTAAATACAGATAGTCTGTGGACAGCAAAATAGCAATAACTGGACAATACCAGTTTTCTTTGCTTGTTTCCAGGTCTGAATTGAGATTTTTTTTTGCTAAATAAATCATAAGCCTTTTGATCGTTGATAAGGTAGGAACATAGGGAATGGAACTGGGATTCGCTCATGTTGGACTGCGCGGCCACCCCAACCAAATTGCCAAACCCGTTAACTGATGACCGAAAATTCGCCCCGTTGTCAATAAGAGCTTTAATTAAATCCACGTGCACAAAATTTTCCAGTACTGGAGTAGCTCTTGATGGGTCAAGCTGATGATAAAATTCCAATATTTCTGGACATAGATCCATGATTTTATAAATCTTCCAGACCCTTAGTTTGATGATATCACGATCGTAATCCAAAGTTCCAAGTATAGTGTACTTAATGCAATTTGGGTCCATTTTCGGTATAATTTTATCCGTGCTGTGTAAATCCCAATAAAAGTTTTAATAAATAAAAGCAAAACCATTTTATTGTAATTTTTGTGACTTAAATTTTAATTAATAGAGAAAAAAGATTAATAATGCAGTATGCTTCGAATTGATTTTATATCTTGCCTTTTCATTATCACCATTTGTTTTAACAGCTCAATTCCTTTGTTATCCTCAGAATGTCGCAATCTACGAAGATCCAAGGGAGTGTAGCCTTCAAAGGCCTTTTTACTTAACAATTCAGGTGCATGTTCACTAAAATAAGTCACAGCTTTCCCAAACACATCAGCTTTAGCACATCCCGCACAATAATGAAAAACAGAGTAACCGATGTCACTTTCTATAGAAATGTCTACACCTTTGGATTTCAAATAGTCTATCATTTCCACACTACGACATGCTTCCATAATTAGTGCATTCCCATGCAAATATTTTTCGTGTACAGAAAATCCCAGGGATATGTAGTAGTCAACAGCCTTAAAATCAAGTGATCTAACAGCTAATTTTAGGTAAGTTGTTGCGTATGGGAAATTAATTTTGTAGTCTGCTCCCGATTCCACCATTAATTTGTATACAGCCACACCCTTATTTTGACCGGCTGCTAACTGCAACAAAGTAAGACTACAACTTTCACCACTTATTTTCGCCCGTGCTGTCTGATTTATATTGAATCCAGGAATGTTCAAAATCATTTTGAGGGTGTCCAAATAAACAAAGTGTTCGGAAAATAGCATGGAGGCAACTGGACTTGTCCAGCCATTGTAGTGATAATGATCAGGATTAAAATTTGATGGGTCATTAGAAGAGTTGCTTTCATTCTCTTGGTCGCAGGAAAGGCAATTGTTTTTGCTAAAAAGATGATAGGCCTTGTGCTCGTTGATAAGAAAGGTACAAAGGGAATGCAACTGAGATTCGTTCATATTGGACTCCACGGCCACCGTGACTACATTTTGTAGAGCTGAATCGGAAAGCTGAAAATTTGCCCCTTTCCTTATTAAGGCAAGTAGTAAGACTACGTGTACTTTTTCTTCTAGAACTGGGCTTTCAGGGTCAAGTTGGCGATATGAATTTAGAATAAATGGATTTGTGTCAATGATTCGGTTAAGAATCTGGACTCTTCCTTTGATCTCTTCGTCATCCTTATCCAATGTGTCAACAATTGTGTATTTGATAAAGTTTGGATCGGTTAAATCAGAAAGATTTTGTATAGCTTTTAAGTCTCCATTTGTGTAAATCTGATAATCTTCCAATGTCGGTAATATGGGAATCGATCTGTATAAAAATATTAATGAATTGACTTAAGTTTATCACGGAACATAAACTAAAATAATTGTTGAAAAATATATTTCATTTACATATGTATATGTGTTTTTACAGAATGTTTATTTTACCTTTCAATTGTTGCCATGACTTGTTCCAACAGCTCAATCCCTTTTAAATCGTCTGGATGATGAGTTTT
>JAQFZH010004368.1:0-12075 GCA_034695485.1 Entomobrya nivalis
GAAAAAAGTGTACCGAAAGCCATGCATAGTAGAAAAGGGAAGCTTGTTTTAGAAAAAAAGTATAAAGTTGACATATGTGTCATTTTACTGCATTCTTTTGGTTCAAGTTGCACACAAGTAGCTGGATTGTCATCATAAGCACCAGCACCACAACAAAACACACCAGTCAAGTCAGTAATACTTTTTACTGGACTGACACGTGAGTATGCCCAATAAGTATCATTTTTATGACGGTGTACATAACCTTTCAAGAGTCATGAAACCCAACGAAGACAACAGTAAGAATGGAAAGGATTCTTTTTTTGTGCATACGTGGATTCATTGAAGATGATCTTTTTTGCCTGCTCATATAACTTGGTCACACTACATTATAAAAAACGCTCCCAGCACTCCAGTCAGTCCAGTGCACTGACAGAGAGGAGGACCATCATCAGCGTTTCTTCAACCACCACCGTCGTGTGACCGACGAGACGGCGACCATGAGACTTGATAGGGATCGCAACTGTGCCCAGCCAGCAAAAACTTGAGCTAAACTTTTATAACTTGATGTACTATACTTTTTTCTTCTATATGAGTCAGTTAGCTAGTGAAAGAGTAACTTTTATAAGCAGAGATTTTGGGTTCATCTTCTTGTTCGTTCTCTGTGAATGAATCCATGTAGCCATCCCTTTTTTTCTTGCTGCTGCTGCTTCTAACTCTAAATGTTGTATTGTATAATTTTCATGTTATTTACACAGATTATTTGCTTCTTTTTGTTTTTGCCCAAAAACAATTTTACTAATGCGTTTTTCTTTCTCTCTCCTCTATTTAGTTGAGTAGGTGCCCCTCCTAAAAACCTTTGTATGCTAATTACCCTAAGGTTATACATTAACCCGTGTGTATTTATGTACAAACATGTGTGTATGTGTTACAAAAACAATAATATATTTGTGCTCCTGCTGCTGCCTTATAATATCCGCAGCCACCTCATTATGCCCTTCCTAATGAATACTAGAATTGTCAGCTATTAGGAAAAGATGCTCAAGTAGTAGCAACCCTTTTTTTTCTTCTCAGTTTCATCTAAAATATATGCTTCACTTAACTTCCATCATCCACCTATCATTGCGTTGCGCACTATTGTTGTGGCACTTCTGTAGCTTGTGCTACCTTTCAATTTTTCTATTGTTCTCTTATTTAAAAAAAAAATAGGGGAAACCTAGGATGATGTTAGGTACACTACGCAACTCTTTCCATTGTTTTCTTGCCTTGAGCAATTGATGAAAATTATAAGTATATAATGATGATAATGATATAATATAAATTTGTGAACAATATGAATATAATATAATGGTTTTCTATTCAGCTCATTTTCGAGATTGAAGAGGGTTGTGCTCTCAAAGGGGAAGATGACACTACTAAATACTACTTCACTACCCATTTTTAATAAATTAGATAAAATGTTTCAAAGAGACACTCATTACAACATTTTATCTTTGTGGTTGTTGCGACTATCTATTTCATCGGCATCGGCAAAAAATGATAATATGCCACACAAGTAGGTACATGTCATGCTTCGGTAGGTTGGCGCATGGTACACTTTGTCTACTTATTTCTCTCTCTCTTCGTCATCTGTAACACTTCACCCCGTATGCCACTATCTGAAAAATTACATTGTACATGGCAAGACGACGCTTCTTGTCTAGTATGCCAGTATTGTGTGTAGTATAACATGTAAATAGAAACACTTTTTGGTGATTCTTGATTCTTTATTGTTTGCAATTTATCTTAAAACAACGGATCTCTGGTTTCTCTCTCTCTGCCTGGTTGAAAGGGCACGATTTTAATGTGTGTAGTATCAAGCGTTGTGTTACGATACGCTACACTGTTTCTGCCGTTGTACAACATGCTGTTGCAATATCTAATCAATCGAACGACAAATGACATGAGTTGAAACTTACTTTTACACTGCATTACAACAATAATATAATGTAGAGCACACAACATAAAAACAGCAAAATACCATGTCACTCCATAATCTCTTTTTCTATATAGATGACTTGCTCGCACAAAACACACACAGACACGACTGCACCACCAAGTTAATATTATGTATGTACTTTTATATTTTTCTGCCAGCTTAATTCACATCTAAAATCTTGAACATGTGTGCTCGCACACATAGTAATCGACAAACATTTTAATGCATGTTCCATGTCCATTTTCTGTAAGAGAGAAGGAGACGGAGAGATTCATTCATTATCAATTTGTGAAAAGTGGTAGTCTTTTTTTTTCTACATCGGGAATGGTGGTTGGTGATGTTATTTACTTATTGCTCTTGTTCCTGATGTTGTTGATGCTCATCAAGTGATAATATGAAATGATGACGTTGGATATAGCAAATGTGTAGGTTTCCTACAGAAGACAACAATTTTTATAAAAATGCGTTGGTGTTTTCTTTTTTTCTGTTTTGGGTTTTACCACCACCACCAGCATGAACACTGCCACTACTACTGTTGATGTAGTTGTTTAGATAATTCCTTGTTTTACAGTAAAAAAAGATTGACATTCAATGCTTGGTAGTGTTCACTTGTAATTTGTGAATTGTTACAAATAAGCTGTGTTGCGCTGCCTATAAAAACGATGGCATGTTTGTCATGTATATGCATAGCTCATAGCTTCTTGTATATAAATGATAATAACTTCTTATAATTGTATAGATCAGTTTGAGAACTGTAGCAAAGCCAGATCATTTTGCTAAATTCAATCAGAAAAAAATAAAATAAAAAACAAGCTGGCTCATCCTAAACTGAGCCAAGCAGTTTGTCAAAACGCCCTCTCGTACAATGTCAGTAAACAAATGGAAGACTTTTTCACTTTGTGAATGTTACAAATGTGCAGTGATAAAAACTAAAGTGATATGCATTTATTCAAATGTCCATCCCTTTCCTCCACGAGTAGTAGTGAAATTGAGATAACATCCAACTAGTAAAACTTCCCATTATTAATTCAAAGTGGCTATAGAGTGATCAAATTAAAATGCAAGAAGCATCTTTTATTAAATTCGCTCGTTCTCATCCTCATCTCTCTTTCTTTAGTCAACACGCTTCAATGAATAAAATACTCGTTGAAAAATACACATTAACACTAGCACCACCGGCATACATACAAGCCAAGTAGTCAACATGATCACTTTAGAGCAGCAGCGGTAAAAAATATATAATAACAGCAGAGCAATGGTAAGATTAAGAGAGCAATCGTAATTCCAACAGATATTAATGAGTTCAAGTCTCTTTTCCTTCATCAACAACATGCTCTACATAATGATTACCATATTTCTCATTGGAAAAAAAGAATTTTAATACTTACACATTAACTTAATAACTTTGGGTTGTTCTATTGATGTTCTCATACAACATGAATACATATTTAAGGTAGCAGACGTCTTGTGTACATAATATGCTTACATATACCTACTTACTACATATCTACAGAGGCATTTCAACACATGTGAGTGACTAATTTTACACCTGTTTTCCTGCAAATGTCAACCCCGCACTCAGACTACATTTATTTTTAACCCCGGGCTAATTCATGATCCTGTCAGATGTCTTATGCAAGAAATCTCTTGTAGAAGTTAAAACAAACTTGTGTGGTGTGTGTGTGCGTCTTAATTCACTCATGGCATGCTGCACAGAGTAAAACAGACAACTTTGGCACAACTTTCAGTTTCTGCTAAAGCCAAGCGCCAATGAGAGTTATCAACCCTCTTTATTTTATACATTAAAAACCTGGTAAAATGCGATGATGTCTTCGTTTGTGTCATGTCAAAAGGGGAGCAATACGCGTAGGTAGGAACACATAAATAAATAGTATATATACATTATACTCAGCAGTATAGACATTTTTTTTACTTAATCTCATGAACTCAAAAGGGAAGAACAACAGAGAAACACACAAATTATCTTAACTCCCGTTTTCCTTCCTTCCTTTCAGCTAAGGTCGCTTTAGCTGTTGTGGTATCAGAATCAGAGTAGTCGTTGCTGTTACCGTTTCAGATTCTGTTTTTTTTTCTATCAGCTAAGCTTGTTGAGGCTTTTCTGGCGAAAAATACATATAATCTCGAAAGTTTCCAAAACATTGGTGAAGGCAAAAACAATTCTGTACCAGCTCCAACTAGCAAATCATTCATTTCTTGTCTAGAGAGACAATCTAATAGTCAACAACGCGTATATCTTTTACACCAAAAAGGGAGTAACAAGTCTGACAATCCACATACATGAAACAAACAGTAGCAAAAGTACATAAAATGCATCCAAGAGCTGAAATGAAATTTAGAAAAAAAATATGTTTTAGATGGATTGCCTGTGTCAACTGGTATGAGCAACAAAACTGTAAAAACTGCACATTAATTTAGGAACGCGCGACCATTTGGAAAGGGAGGAAAATGAAAATATCCATAACTTTTGTAGAGAGAAGTGGGCACGAAGAGAATATTTAAGAGAAACGTTACAAAAACACATTATATTAATGGTATATTTACATTATGGACCCCAGTAAATCTTCTTCCCGTTCATCATAGTCACCACCACCGTCACTTCATCCCTCTACTTAAATGGCATACATAGGAATGGCATATGAGCATCTCAAGACATTTTTCTTTGGCCTACTCTCCTCCTCAGCGGAGTATTTAGTGTTATCGTCTTTTAGCGTCCAAATATTTGGTTTTCTCTGTGGAGTTGCGTATGTGACTGCCAAAGTTGGTTAAACTTGACAGCTGGGAGATGTATGGTGTGTATACATTTGTATTAACGGGAGAATCTTAATGATCAACTCGATGAACATTCCTATCACTTGCTCTCATTTTCCTCCTCCATCTTGTATTTTTGGATTACTTTTGAATAGCTACTGGTAATTCTTGTTTGTGGTGCTCTAACTCTAACCAAATTAATTGACTGTATCATCAGCATGAGCATTATTAAGACATTTTACTTTTCTATTATGAACACAAGGCTATTATGGTTTTATTTTCAGCCATTCATTCAATTCATTGCATTCATTGTTTTGTGCAGTGAGAATCGCAGTTTCTCAGTTTCAATTAATCTATTTTGGCATGCACCTCATTTGCATTATTTTGTTTTGGTGGTAAAAGGATCTTGGATATGGATAAACAGAGAGAAGTGCTAGGGACATAATGCAATCTTCCAAATCCTAATTGCCACTGTGATTAACTCCCAAGCGATAATGACCCCATGCTGTGAGTGAACCAAAAAGTTGTGGAGGATGAGAATGATAATGATCATGCAGTGGTGTTCTGTATGGATACGATTTGGTTCGGCGAAAGGCGTCGAGCAAGATTTTTTTTTGGGCTTTTGCTGCCTTTAATTTGTGTGACACTAGCTAACTTGATGAATTGTATATTTTTCAAGGCAGACAAGTTTGTAATGCTAATGAATTCTATTTCAGATAAATTTTCTTTCCAGAAGTTTCCCATGATGATGATTGTATGTGTAGTAAAACAGTGAGTGTATTGTACAAATAAAAGGGAGATAGAAAGCTTGATATACTATATGTAAGGGAAACACTTGTCACACATTGCCAAACATTGGCAACCTTTCGCGGTCTGTTTCCTTTTCCATTTTGTGGCCAGCGTTGTTCCTATTGTTTGTCTACGCAAAGCCTAATAATAACATTTAAATATCTTTTTTATAAATGGTTAGCGTACTTTACTCCCTTCATTCACTATAAACGTGGGCGCTATTCTATTGTGATATGTGGTCATGGTCTATATATGCATATCGAAAAAACACATATTTCACACTGTGGCCGACTACAACACACAGAAAACAACAAAATAACCAAGTGGAGATGTGTAGTGTGTGTAGTACTTCATCTTGTCCGAGGGATTACAAGAGTGAGTAGTGGTTCTGGTGGTGGAAGTGGAACCCTGCAAGAGATTGAGTATTTTCAGAGCAAATTCAGCGAGTGAGAACAGGAGAAGGCGAAAAGAGGCGACTTGACGATAAATCATGATGACCAGCAAACTTGGTTTTGCTCTTGTCTAAGGGGTAAACCTTGATGTGACCAATTCAACAAAACAGCGAAATGGGGCATGCTGTTATATAAAATGAAATGTTCATATATGCCCAATAATATCTATAATCATACGCATATGTATAAATGTATGCATATATTCATCTCACTTCTCGTCCGTCGCAGAGTGGAAGGTTATATTATTTAAGTAAAGTAATCCTGTGAAGCCTATGTCAAACTAAAGGGAAGACAAATGGAGAGGAGCATTTGATAAATGTACAACATGTCAAAGCAAATGGCCAAACTCTGGCCTAATGAGACTTTTGAAACAATTTGGATAAATCTAAAAAAGAAAAAACTTGATGTTCTTTGCCGTGCTGTTGCTCTCCTCAACTCTCTTGTCCTCTAGTAGTATCTTTACTATAAACTGTTCTCTCTTGTCTCACGCAACAGCAGGCCAAAGCCACACATCACCAAATTTTACTACTTCTTTATACCACTTTTACATTTTACTTCACTGTCTCATTTTCATCACCACCATCACCAAAGCTGATTGTGAGCTTCGCTCTAGTGTCAACGGTTCATGTCACTCAAAAACGAAAGCACAATATCCACCACCACCAACTACCATCAAACAAGATTGTTGTTTCGAAAAGAATTGTTTTCAAAACTTGAATGCTAAAGCTAATTTTAACTTGCAATAATTACTCGTTATGTATTACAAGAACATAAAAACTGGGGAAATTAATGATTGTGAAGGAGCAAGGACGCACGTTCGTCACTTTCTTCTCGAATATTTATGTATTTACATTTGAACTTGTTCAAATAAAACAACAAAGGAACAAACAAAATATATTTTTTGCAGCAAAAGTTATAATAATCCTCGTAAAAGTCGTAAAATATAACAAGCATATCAACAAGAGAAAGGAAAAGAGAGATAAATAAAAAAGTCTCAAAATGAAAACAGATTCCACATATATCTCACGTGTTTTACTGCATGGTAAACTGTGCATGGTAAACCGTGGTTCTTCGTTTTTTTACCTTTTTCCGTCTCATCTAGTTGGCTTTTCCCTAAACGAAATAAAGTAAAAGACCATAATAATAATACATTCATGCTGAGTCAGGCTCTGACAAGTCAGCAGGTTCCATCAATGTGTCTTGAAATATTTCCCGAAGGAATAGCTCGAGCCAAAAAATTGTGGTGGTGGTAGAAGTAATTTTGCATTACAAATATATTACTTTTTCTACAACACGACAACAAGGAGAAAAGAGAGAATAGATACAAGCGTGTCTACTTGACTATTTTCAAATGGAACAAAATGAGGGAATGGGAAATGAGGTACCACAACCTCATAACCACCACCATCACCAATTCTGCTGAGTTGTTGTACAAACAAACTACTAGACCTCTATATAGACTACTCTGCTCCTCCACGTCTGCATTCAATATTATGTACATATAAAATTCGGAAGAACGGAAACTCAGAAAAAAAGTTTTTTACGACTTTCCTGAGTTAACACAGCTTCTTTTTTCATTCACTTTGTTACTGTTACAACATCGCTCTCTATTATAGGCATCCAAGTTACAACTTACATTTTTATATGTTATGGATCTTGATATGTGCGATGCTTCGCTGCTACTGCGCCAAATCTTTCCACACAGCAAGATTCTCTCTCTGGAAGCTTTTTTATACGTCATGTACCAAGTAAACCATACAAGAGAAAAGAAAGATGCGGAGAAAAGCTATCATGTAGTACTTGATGTTTTAGTAGTATCAGTAGTACCATCATTGGTAATACAATACTCAACTCCTATCACCACAAAAATTGTACTAACTAGTATAGTGTGCCCTATTACACAATTTTGTGCACTTTACCATTTCATGTCAACATAATAATAGTAGTTGTACCACTGCTAATAATAATACGATCTTTATATTTTGACGGGTATATTTACCTCGAGAATTATTACACTCGGATTTGTTCATTGCATAATGTATACATTCATATTTGTATTTGAAGATACTCTATAAGATATTTAGATGTAGTAATTGAATTCCCTCAAGGTAAACTTTTTTTCTGCTTGTGTATCTCATTATATTAGATTTTTTCTCGTATGACAGTCACGAAGCAAATCCTAAACTCATGCGGAAAAAAGGATAGGTAGATGTTTGCATTGGAAGTAAAATAAATGACAGCATCGTGTGGAATATTTAGAAAGAATTTCACATTAAATTCTTTGGTAATGCAATGGATCGTTGAATGTTTGTTAACGGGATGAAATGGAATGACATTATTTCTTTTTGTCCGTCTATATTTTACAGGCTAAACCAAAACGGACAATTTTATTGTTTGTTGTTATCATTATCATGAATGTTCTTGTTGTTTTCTGTGTGTGTGGCAAAATATAAATATGTAGTTAAGAACAATGAAATACGAATGGTGAATGAATACGCAATACACATACCTTATATACATCAACATCCACAATTTTTATCCTAGTTTTTATGCTCCTAGTAGTAGTAGTAGTATCTATTAAAGAAGTATAAAAGTATATTTTATGTGTTCAAAGGGATAATTATATGAACAATAATGTAATGTGTACTTGTTCATAAAATGGTTTTCACCAATGTTCTTGATGAGCCTGTTCTCACATCGTACATTTAATTTTTATCCTTGCGAAAATAACAAATGCCAACCAATCTACAACTACATGCTTTCTGACTGTTTCAGCTTCTGTATTCTGTGTGTGCATGTAGTTTACATATATTTTTTTCGAGAGAACGAACAATTTATGTATGTTGAGCAAGATTTTTAAATTTTTAAAAGTTTTCAACAGTAATTTTTTGCAGCTCTCATCACATCACAAATCTGAAATAATATATAATCAACACAATGGAGCAGGAAAGGAAATCCAACCAACCAAGTAGATCTGTTGTAAAAATCATCATCAGATTCGGATCGTTGATAAAATTCTTTGCAAGCTTTGGCGCATTCACATTCCTTCCTGGCTTTAGCACAACTTAACATTGGAGAAGATCATCATCTCACAATCACACACAACCATCAACATTACTTATCAATGCTGCAATGCTGCTGTTGCTGAAGCTGACTAATTTTGCCAAAGTAAAATGAGCTCAGAAAAAAATCAAGTTTCTACTCTTTGTACACTTGTTCTGCTTTAGCCACAAAAGAAAAAAAAGATAATGATAATGACTCGAAAGAATGAGAAAGGCAAAGCAACAGAAAAAAACTAGAGGTTTTACAAAGTACATTATCTTTGTAACAGTTGCTCCTGTATTTTTCGCTTAGTGTGTGTTAAAACTAAAGTGACATCGCGATGACGGTGATGATGGTGGTGCTGGTGAAATAGCCTTTTTGCAAATGCAAATCACGACAATAATGATTATTTTTTTCTGTTCCTTTCGTCTTTTTGCAACTTCTTCGCTGGCAAGTAATAATACATGTATAGTACATGCCCATTTCATATTAAAGTGTTATATTTATATACAAACATATGTCCATATTATTATACAGATAGATAAAATGGTGAACATGACATTTACTTTGCAATAACAATATGTCAGCAGTAGTTCCTGTCACATCAAGATAACATTTTTTATTTCAGTTGCGCTCTCTTCTTCTCTTTTCTTTGTATATTCTTTTTTTGCTGTTCAATTGCTCTTAACTGCATTACAATATTACCTGTAAATTAACCATTAGGATTGATGACAAAAGAAGAACTACTTGTTGAGATTTTTTGTGAGATCGATGTGGCTTTTTTGCTTGAATGATGAGAGGAAACCCAAATGAAGAAAATGTGCAATCTATGTTATATTGTTAAAAATAATTGCAAGGAGTCAATTTTCATTGCGATTGTTCAAAATGCATTTTCGCATGTTTGCAAGCATTTGATATTGCTACTGCATTCATCAGCCACGAAAAAACGCTTGAGCAGTAACAGCAACTTTGCAAAAATAGTTGTCCCGTTTTCAATTAAGTAGATACGCATGTTACTTTACTCATTTTGCTACTTTTTTCTACGTGATTCTGCTTGAGAAGTAGAAAAACCTCAGCAGTAACGTATTGAAAAGCCATTAGCGATTAGCACCCTCATTTTCTCTTGAACTGTATACCCTTACAAGTCATAAATAAGGATACTTGCTAAAGACGTTTATACCCACTTTAATGAAAGTGGATCACCATAATCATATCCTATGAAACAATCGTGAAGTGAATTCAATGGATTTTTATTTCAAAGTGACGAGTAAAGTGTAATATCAAGCAGGCAGGCAGCATCAGGCTAAAGCCATTTTCTTAAATCACTATAAATGTAATCATGAAAATGCATTTTGAAGATAAGTATCTCTTTTCCTTGGCTAGTTTACTCAAAGTCGGCAAAATAACTGCATGTTTTTAAAGAAAAAATCTAAATACAGTATTAACTCGATTCATTATATACTTACGTTTGTCAATACAATAGGTACCTATATAAACTGTTAGTGTAAGTGCCGCTGTAGTTGTTGATGATAAAGTATTCGGTTTGTAATATACATATTTGTAAACTTTTTAAAACGCAGCCACAATGCAGTCGATTGAAGTTAACAGAAAAAAGACAAGAATGAAACGAGTGGAAGGAGAATAGCAGATAAAATTGCGTTATTATTGGCAAGAAAACTTGTATTTTTTTTGTCTTATCCAGATAATGACAGCAACAATATGGGTGCTAGTTTGGTGCATTGCACAAACTAAAGTGCTTTTGCTGTCAGTTTAGCTTGGCATCGTTTGCTACAACAAATGTAGTGTAGATAAATGGAGAGAGTAACCACAGTAGTTTCTTTGTTGCATTGCAGCCTCTTTATATGGCTACATCACAGCTATTCAGTGTTCATTATAAGCATATCAAAAATGTTGATTTTAATGGGAAACATTTAAAGTTAGCCTTTACCGTCCATGTCATCCTCATCACAATCAAATCAGTAAAAAATGTATGGTCTTGTTGAGATTACGTAGATAGTTTCTTATTATCCTATTCCACTTGGGTACATGGTGGAATGATTGGTAGAAACAATGAAAAAATGCGGAGTTTTAACTAATTAACAATGTTTTATGCATGTTCTCTTTTACTTTATCGTTGAATCATTATTTTCTGTTGATTGCCCTGTAATTGTCACGGCTATCTGCAATCGAGGCTTACAATACAGCATATAAAATGGCATACGAGCAAACCAGTATAATTCGGTGTCGAGAGACTTCGTATTACCTCACTTAGTATTTATCAATAATTTAGAATCCAAGAATAGAAATTTGGTCGTGATTTTGGTTAATTTATAGCGTTGAGTACGTCGCGAATTTAAACATTCTTGTTAAATTTTCTTATTTTTTTGTATAATACATAATATCAATATAGATTGAGGGATATGGCGATAGCACAGATGGACAGTCGGACTGCGTCCTTCCAATGATTTGTTTGCGCTTTACACTATATCGATACTAACTTATAAAATCTTCTTAATGAATGATTTATTGTCAGCTTCTTTACTTTATTAATAATAAAAATCATGACAATGACAGGTATTAATGGATGCGAAAGGAATAAAGTTATCTCTGGAATTACAATACTGTACACTCATTTATCATTATTTTATTTTAAATGTACAGAAAACAAACATTTTTAATTTATCGAAACAAAGTATAATCCCCCAGCTTCCTAGATTCTGATTCGCAATATCTCCGTAAAACAAGTGGTTTTAGCAATAAATAACGAGTTTTATTGTGAGTACCTACGTATTTTTATTTGATATGCTCGGGAAAAAGCAGTGAGTCGTAGGGACCCTATCTTGTCTAAACAATAAGGTTTTCTAATAAATTTTCCTTGTGTACTTTTTCTTGTACAAGCAATTATACTCAAGTGAAACACATTTCGTTATTGTAGGTAGATTACGGGTAACAAGCAATATTTTTGATATTTTCCCTTGCATTACATTTCCTATAAAAGATAATAAGTATAAAAATATTTTCTGTCAGAAATGGCTTTGCTCGTTAAAAATATGATATTGTTTATGG
>JAQFZH010004369.1:0-12075 GCA_034695485.1 Entomobrya nivalis
TTTCAGTGTTTGTGTATCGTACATTGGAAAAATATTTAACATGCATGAAAAGTTCCAAGATCACTTAAATGCCATTATGTTAGGAGCCAGCGAAGCAAACTGTCAAAATCATTTTTCTAAATGTAAACGATAACCACTGTTTTGTAAACTTCATTTTTGTAATATAGTTGAATTGTGCCTTAAATGATATGATTATAGAGTGTGTGGGATTTTATTTTGTATGATTACTGGGGTTTGTAATGTCAATATTTCGTTTTTACTAATTTGTAATTTAATGTAATCTTGAAGTGTGCTGATATAATAAAGATAAACTGTATTTCTCTATTTAAAAAATACAAATGAGGTTACTAGAGAC
Source organism: Entomobrya nivalis (assembly GCA_034695485.1). Classification (NCBI taxonomy): domain Eukaryota; kingdom Metazoa; phylum Arthropoda; class Collembola; order Entomobryomorpha; family Entomobryidae; genus Entomobrya; species Entomobrya nivalis. The sequence goes on from JAQFZH010004369.1 coordinate 356, forward strand.
TGACATATTTAATTTCATGTTGTAAAAATTGCATTCAACAAACTAACGGATATTTATAGGTTTTAATTACAGGTTGTAATGCAATTGAATTTTCACGCTTGCAAACAAAATGCAATTATTTGCAGTTCATAATTTTCACAAATTGTAGTATGTACATGACATGACAAAGCTTAAAATTACCGTTTGGAGTTGTTTAGACAAGCACATCCTCCCTTTTTATGACGCAGTTCTGGGACATACAAATCCTAAATAAGTAACCAAAATACAAGGAAAAAGGACCGAAACCGAAATACTACTGCAATTTATGCTAAAAAGATGCATTTGTACTAAACCAACAAACATAGAATCTAAATCAAGTGTTGTATTTGTATATTCAAGGATACTTTCGTAGTTTCCGGTTTAATTACTTTCAACATGTTCTACTTGTTCTTCTTCGTAAGAAATTAGTACATTTGAAAAAAATAGCAGAATTTGTTTAAAAGACCCGATTCTACTTCATGGACAGTGAATTTTTAGTATGCACGCACGCAATTTGTTGGAAAAAAGATGTTCGTGTAGCAAGGAAAATGGTCACTGCTTACGTCTATCATGAATGTTTTGTCTATTTCTCTTTCCGCAATGCATTACTGACAAGCGAAGCAGAAAAAACGGCACTGAAGCAGGCTATTTCTCTTGACATTCTCATTTGCGTATATTTTCAATTACAATAATTCAGTTGATATTGTTGGTTCGAACACTAAACATCAGCTTAGCAGTTCTCAACCTTTCGTTTGGCAAACATGCCTGAAAAGGTTGTTCGAATAACCTTTTTCAGGGATTGCAATAACCGAAATTTACGGACATCAGATGTGTTCACTGCATCTGATTAATTCGGTTATTTTTAGTGCTAAAGAATATGTTTCTGGTCCTGATCATTCCAGCGTTCCTCAGCCCTTGTCTTGTTCCAACTGCTGAAAGTGAAATTGTTAAAAGTAGAAAGCTCTCCGAGTAAGTGTACCTGTTTGTGAAATTTGCATAATACTCAGTAGGAAAATTATTGTATGCAATTTTTAGTATATGTGATTCCATTAATATCGGGTTTATTTTTGGAAACAGTTTTGGAAATGGAAGCATATCTCTTGAAGACATCATATTTTCGCCGTTTTTATCAGAGATACCGTTATCCAAGTTGCGTTTACTTCAAGAAGCCGAATTTCCTCATTTACTAATTTCTCCAAAGGATCATTTTAAGGTTGGAGGAAGAAATGATAGCAATTATGATTCACACGAGTCGGATTTTAGTAATCGAAGTGGCCCTGTGCGTGTGCCCAGGGTTCGTTCCAAGGACTATGGAAAGTCATCTCACTACAGGGTTAAAGGGGACAGGAGCAGGGATAGTAGCAAAAAGAATTTTTATATGAGTTTATTACAGAAATTACTTCGTCCAAAGTTTTCCCGTTCTCCTAGAAAAGGGAAAACATATAGTAGTAGTAGTGGTAGTGGTAGTAGTGGTGGTGGTATGAGTACTGATAGTAAGTACACCTCACCTATGCAAATTTATTCTTCAGCGCCGATGGAAGCATCGCCAGGGGGTTGGGGATGGGGTTGGTCCGGAGGAAAGGGACATGGTCATAAAGGGGTTTCACTGACTGAAATTCTTCTTTGTGGGTTATCTCTTCTGTCCCTTGGGGGTTTTCTATTAAATCTTCTCTTAAACTTACTAAACGTGAGAGAATAAACTGTGTTATTGAATTATTATATTAAATTTTGTTATTCTACATCTCAACATAGTAAAAATGAAATAAATTGTAAGAGTAACTTTTCGAATTTTTTTAAAAGATGTTTGGGATGGGAATGTTCACCACTACATCTACATACCCTGTAACTGTCACACAAACAGGTAAAACTTAAATTTTGGAATTGGTTTAAGTTTTAACTTAATTGTACGTTGAATGCATTTGAAGTGATATGGCATATTGAATTCTGCAGCTACAGCGACAGCGACATCAACAGGTGGAGGGACGACTGCAACTGGAGGAACCGCAGTCACATTACCGACGGCACTTGCCACTGCTTCAGGACTTGGGTCGGGTACGTAAATTTGATTTTTTTTTTACAAATTTTCACATGGTAAAACAGGCTCAGCGTATTTTGCATTATGCACAATATAATTTATAGTAAAATTAGAATTAGTGAGCGAGCAACATACGTAGATTTTATGCACTAGCCTGGTTTTTTTAAGGATTGGGATTTACAGGGCGAACTATTGATTCAATGGCAGGCTGGAAAGGCAATGTAGTAAATAAAGGGAAAGGCTGGGGCTGGAAAGGCAATGTAGTAAATAAAGGGAAAGGCTGGGGCTGGAAAGGAAATCAAGCATATATTAAAGGCCACTTTTCGCTGGGTGGCACCAAGGGTAAATGCATGGCATTGAATACGTTACTGATTGTTTGAGACTGTAAAACAAATGATACTGAATTACATGTGAAAATAGGTTGGCCAACAACAACTATTCCACCACTCCCAACATACCCAACAGCGACAGCACCAACTCTTCCTGTAGACCCAACATTAACTGGTACTGGGAGTGGACTGGCGAACGCAGCACTAGCATTTGGTGGTGGTGGCGGCCGGAAGAAGCGACGGAAAAGAGAGACATTCCAGCCGTACGTAAACCCTTCGACAGCCCTAAATATATTTGCCAAAGCAATTTTAAACTCAATTAAAGCAGCTACCAATAAATATGAGTGTGCCGAGAACATATTTTGTGAAAATAATAAGCAAGCTCGCGTCATTGGTCAATGGCTTGATTACTTCATGCCAGTGTATAGGTAAGTTATCATAGAGAAAGTTTTGCTTTGCGGATGGTGATCTAATTGTTGGGTCTAATGAGAAACTTATTTGCAAATAGTTTCAGTTTGTCGTACGTCGGACACCGTATGGGAGCTCATGAAAGTCTGTTGGATCATATACGTGCCATTGTTTTGGGTGTCACTGAAACAAATTGCAAGGCCCATTTTCCACGGTGTGGCGAGCCAATACATCCCTAATGCGGAAACCGTGAAATAATGCAATGCCTTTCGTAATAAGGAGTGTAGATGCAGATCAGGATTACTAACACGCCACATCACGTCACGCCATTGAAGATGGTATTTTCAATGTGTCATTTATATTTATGTTACTGTTTAATTATATGTTCCATGTATTTGTATATGGTACCTAAGATTTTACTCAAAAGGATGTTAAAAGTAGAGAAGGATGGTTTTGATTTTTAACATAAAGTGTTACGACGAGAGATGAGTTTACTTGTTTGATATTTGAATGATATGATAGTCAGCGAAACGTAAAATTGCTTACAATTAGTTTTAGTAGAACAAGAGCATGTTCTCGTTTTAGGAATATTTACTTTGTCATGAAATAGATTCCTATAATTTCTTATGCAAATGTACAGAAAAGTACATATTCAGGAAAAAAATGTTTGAATATTAATAAATGGAATTTTGATGCAATATGACTTATTCAGTGAACTAATTTAATTTTGAAATTCGTTTTCATGTAATAATTAAAAACGGGTTTCAGTGTCAGGTATATCATGACAGACTAAATTTTTAAGGCGATCTACGATTTTAGACCGATTAAATCTGTGCTTAAATAGGTAATTATATGTTGAATAAATTACAATGGAAGGACAATTAAAACAGAAAATTAAAATATGCAAGGCGTAGGGTTGTGTTTTTTGGTGACACGTGCCGCACCAAACAGTTATGACAAATCATCGAATGTCTGTTGTTTCGTTGTTGGTTGGTAATCGTGTTTATAACCACCACCAAGCAATGGTTAAATTATAAGTTGATTTTCTGCTTATAATTAGGGTTTAGATGCATTGTATCATTTACTTACTATTTTGAATTCAATTCGAACTCTTTATTTTTAAAAAATACTGATCTTATCACTAAAATAGCCCAGTTAGCGAATAATTCACCGTGGGGCAACGTGAGATTATTGCTTGTCAATTTCATTTTTGTGACCACTCCACACCCCATACTCCAACTCCAACAGCAGAAAACTACCTCTATTCAAGATGTTACTCAGCGCTCTTTTATGATTAGCCCATTCAATAGTTCGTATAAAATACCTTGAATCGATGCAGAAAGCAATCATAAAACATAAAACATTACTAGCATTTAGTCAACAATTTTTTGGCAATTAATGCTTCGCTATCTCATTCCATTTCAAATGAGATCAATGGCTAAAAGGAAATTATAATTTTGAGCAAGTGGAGAAGTCATTGTATTGGGTTGGGTGGGAGTTAGTTGCAAACAGAAATACAACGCATACTACGAAGGTTTTCTTAAAACTTAGTTTAACCTAGTTGTTTTACGGACTGAGAATAGATACTTATCTACAGCTTTAGAAAATGTGCAAATGAAAGTTGATTTAGTTGTCGTCTTTACCAATACTCAAATCAAAGATTTTTTCCCATATATATATACGTATAAGCATAAAGATTCAAAATGCACTCGACTCAGAAACTTAAATTTATTAGTATATGTACCTAGGTTGTAGGTGAATATTATGTACATGCCATGCATGTAAATTTATAAAGCTTACAGTTGCAACTTCCAATTATAGTACGTCATCATATCAAAGTTATTACTAGTCATTTGCGAAACCATATTACTCGTTTTCTTAACTTGTCGGGACATTAACTTTGAAACTGTTTTTTCACCTATGAATAGTACGGGGCATATTACAAATATTATAATTACAAAAGCATTAAAAGCGCTTTCAACCTGAGAGTAAGTAATGGTTTTAAAAGGTATGCTATCGCTGCCAGAAAAACAGGCTGATGCCGGTTGACTTATCCATTTTTTCCTTATTCTGTTCAGAATCCCTCTTTCTCTTATCCTTACGATGCTGTCGTAAAACAAAACAAAGTAAGTGACAACATACAGAGCTGTTAAATTATTCAAGTAATTACTATATTGTTTAACGATCGTTAACATAAGTTAGTGCATGAAAATCATGCAATCCCTTTTGTCTTGAGTTACCCCGAATTGAATGGACCCTGAAATGATGAATTTTTCCTCATGTACATCACCCAAGGATAGTGAAGATTATAAACAGAAAGTTCTTGCCATGTGCAGGGAAACCCATTTAGTTCTTCAGAGATAGAATTAAGACCTGTCTCTTCATCAATTATATATGAAGAAGGGCCTTTATTCACTTGTTTGATAGCATCCCCAAAGGAAACAAAAACGAATTTAGATGTCTCCGCTTTTCTTAGCAGATGGCCTACGCTGTTGATGTGTGTTAATGACTGGAAAAATATAAATATATCTACAGTTACTTTCAGTGTTTAGCTCAAATAAATGCTCAAATATGATATACCATCTTACCTGTAGCATAATTTTAATTGTTGAATCATTTATGTTATATCCATATTCTATAAGAATTTTGTAATTTGAATTCACGAGATCTTGAATTGAATTAATTGAATAACGATTGACTGCAAAAATTGATGTCATGATCCCAGAATATGATGCCATAATAATTAAAACTGCAATCGAAAGAAGTGTAGTAGATATCCTAGTACTATTTCGAAAGAACGTATAATCGGAGCCTAAAATTTGAGGTAGAGATAATACTTTAGTATATTTGAGATAAGAGAGATCAAAGTTGAAATGACATGAGATAAAACTTAACTTTGACACATAAACATACATTTTTGTGATGCTAAGAAAAGTTAGTGGTTAGATAATTTTTGTTTGATAACATTTAAAAAACTAATGACGACTTCACCTCTTTGTAAGGATGTACTGATGCAGTGGAAGACCATATCTCCCATTCCCATCTGCGGATTTTCCTCAAAATAGTTGAATATCAGAAGACTTATTATAAAGACAATCAACATAGTTATAATACAAGCCCAGAGCCTATTCGTGAATGGAGTTATAAAAATGCTTTGATTAGCCGAATCTGCTTCAAATGCGTGGTCCATAAAAGCCAAGATTCTGTTATCAGGTTAATGTATGACGAGTTCAATTACTACATATCTTGTGAGATTAGAATCCTCCATCGATAATCATAAAAATGATTAAAATCCCTACCTTGATTGACCTATGACAAATGTTGGCTCTACATACTTGACTCTGTCCATTAGCAAACTGTAAGACGCCAGATAAAGGTCTATGGAACCTTTCTTGACAGATTCTTCACGGAAATTGGTTGCACTAACTTCTGGTCTGATAACATAACTGCAATATAAATTTAGTCTAGTTTTTATGTTAAAAATTATGTATCTAAATACTTGCATATTGAACTTACCTAAAATTAAGAAGCGATTGAAGATAGAAGAATACGTCAACTGCATAACCTCCTGTTAATGTATACTCAGTTACTCCATCGCTTCGGTTTATCTGGGAAGTTTTGATATCGTAATCATATTTGTGATCGAACTAAAACCAGCAGAATATGAATATTTATTTTTTCCTTGTAACGTTTCTGTCGGAAATTTTATAGGTTTATCTCTATTCACTCATACAGTAATACTACAACTTTTACCCTGGTTGTAATTTGAAGAATTGAGCCACTAAGAGAACCGAATATACTTTTTCCTTCGTCACTATCAAATGAAACTTGATCTAAATCCATTTTTAAGTACACTTCATGGTTCCAGGACTGATATTTAGTTACTGTAGACCTTGGTTTTCATGTAGTTGCTCGTGTCTAATAAAGAGCCTAGCTTGAGGATGCAACTTTCACCTTGATGTATTTTTTTAAATGTACACATTATAATTTATGTGAAACAAGCTAAATGTGAATTTGTGTGATTCATTTGGAATTAAGCCAGGACAGAATACTTATGGTTTTCCTAACCTTTCATTAGGATAAACTGAGCTACAATTTGAATTCATTTGTAATGCTCGGTTTTATTTATTTTCTCTGAAACCTTCGTACAATGTCAATTTTATAGCTCGGAACGGAAACACTTTACTGAATAAATTATGACAGCACTTGTACAGTGTACGGTACAGTACAGTGTCTAGTTTATATAGCCAATTCAAAACGAAATGAACAAAGGGTTGCATGAAATTTATTGCTTTTTACCAATAGTAGTGCATATATCATCCTAATTCCAGGTAGTCGCTTTTCCGAAAGTATGGAATATCTTATTTTCACATAAACACGTGCATATTTAACTTGTTATTTTGGTCGAAAATAGTTTTCATTTTCATTCATTCATTTTGTTCTTGACTGACAGGACTAGGATCCTTTCTTTTTTAAAGTAGACATTTTACACAAATAATGCAAATCTGTCAAAGCAATAATCTAAAATTCATATAGAATTTTGTAAAAACGATTGTCATACGTATGTATGTATGCTCTTCATGCGTAATCTGCTAATTTTGCGCTTTTTATTGCATGGTCTGAAGTGCTAAGCAGGAACACACAAAAGGTTATCATCGATGTCGAAATAATATATGAGAATACTTTATACTTGAGTAATAGAGACAGAGGAAGTTAGTTATAAGAAACAGATAATGCGAGCTACCAAGTTTGTTAAATGGAATTGCTCAATTATTTCTGCAATTTATGAATGATTGCTACCTCCATATGGTATGATTGCATATTGGATAACATGTGAGTCATAACGATTTGCAACCACGGCTGGATAATTACCAACACTTTGCATGGATCCAATAGTATAATCTAATACGATTTATTTTAGTTCGACACGAAAACGATATTCATAAAATACAATAGTGTAAAGTACATTATATAAGTACAATAAAATCTTGTTAAGAAGAAATTTACAATATTCCGTAAAACATATTTTAGCTTTTAAATATTAAATCCACTATTTTAGCTTTAGTAAACTAGTGAAATAGTGAATTGTAGAAATGACATGTAATGTTTTAGACGTACACGTGGAGTAAAGAGATAATATACGATTGGGTAATTGCGTTTCTCGTTTTTATCATTTTATGACAAAATATTATCGTTTGTTCATTGCTCAATCCACATGAATCATAACTTTAATGGCTCCCCCTGCTCCAGTTCTAGCCACCTCGAATGCTTCCAGGGTTTTCTCCATGTCAAAGTTGTGTGTAATCAGTTTCTTGACGTCGACATTGCCAGATGCAACCATGGCCAATGCCATTGGGTAGCTAAACACATAAAAAGCGTTACAATTAGATTAAATGTCGAATGATAGTATTTTATGTACACAAACTATGTGATTATGTCAGCAAAACCAATTGCATAATATTATTTGAATGTAAATCGCATTTAAAATGTAAAAAAAATCATACCAATTTGCATAGCGGAAGACGCCCCTAATATCAACTTCTCGTACGGCAGCTTTAATAATAGGCACTTTAACTTCTGCTGGACCGTGTCCAATAATACAGAGTCTTCCACCAGATCGGACAGCCTGTAAAGATATATTCATATATGAATTAATTATTGAATACATTTATAAACTGGAATTTTAAATCAGTCTAACTTCTTAGTGGATCGATCGGAATTCAAACCCCATTACATAATCTGGGTAATTATTATGTTGGTTCATCAAAAAGGTTATCGCGCAGTTTTTTGATAACCTGTAATTAAAGTATCAATTAAATATTCACTCACCAGCATGTTCAATGCAATCGTGCTCTCAGCTCCACATGCATCAATCGCAATATCTGGTTTTGCTCCAAGCAATTTTTCTACTTCAACTGCAAGATCTTCTGCTGTAGCGTTTGCGGTGACCTGGATGGTGTGAGTGGCACCAAGGTTCTTTGCAACAGTTAAGCGATTTTCTACCATATCTGTACCAAAATAATATCATACACCGATTTAATTAAGATAGTTGCATTTTATAGTTCGTATTTTATAATTACTGTAACAAAATATACTTACCAGTCATAAGAATTGTAGTTGCACCCATAGACTTTGCGACCAACATTGAGACCAATCCAATTGGACCTGCCCCGGTAATCATTACTTTGCTTCCCAAAGTGACACCAGCGCGTTTGCAAGCTTGAACACCTACACAAAGGGGTTCGAGCAAGGCTCCCTCTTCCAAACTGACGTGGTCGGGAAGTTTGTGGCAAAAGTCGGCTGCGTGTGTGTAAAACCTGGTCAAATTTCCTGCAATTACAAATTATAACATAACAGTAAGTTTATAACGTATGTCACATAAAAAGAGAAAAGTTGTTTTTATATTAAAATGTCATTACCGTTGTCGGGAGGGGTGGCGCAGAATACAACATCAGCGCAAAGGTTGTATTCTCCTCTTTTGCAATCATCACACCTGCGGCATGGTACACCAGGTTCAATTGCGACGCGATCACCGGGTTTTAAGCTGGTTACGTTATTTCCACAACGAACTACAACACCAGCAGATTCGTGTCCAATGACCATAGGCCCCGTTACAACAAAGTGACCGATACGCCCGTGAGTCCAGTAGTGAACATCGGATCCACAGATACCAACCTTGGCCATGCGGATAAGTACCTCTGCAAGATTTAAAAAAATAAGTCAGATAATCGAAATAATGAAGCTAATCACCCCACATCCCAGGATTCCTTTTTTTATTTGTTCTTAAAATTTTTTTCAATTACCATCATCCTTTGGGACTGGAATGGGACGTTGTTCCTGAAAATTTCAAAATAAATATATTTTTTTAGGAAAATTTGAACAATTAAATCGCATTGAATGAATAATTATAAAATAATTTTTGGGGTAATTTACCAATCTGAGATCTCCCTTGGCATGAAGTACTGCGGTAAGATTGTCTTCGGCTGCGCTACCCATTTTTAGTGATGAAAGTCAAAAATGACTGAAGCGAAAGTAGGGGCAAAGTGAAAGCTCTTGAAAAGCGACTTGTAGACAAATGTCTTAACCACACGGCTGTCAACTGCTATCTGTGACTGAAACTGATTGAATTGAACATATTTATACCATCTTTGATTATCTCTTAACTGTACGTTATAGTGTGCAGCAAGGGGTTATCAATGTATGTACTATAGTATACAGCAATGAATGTGCAGTAGTAAAGCTAATTTGACGTATTGACATTGACGAGAGTAACGAACGATGATCTTCTTTAGATCAACCAAACCCACGAGTAAAATCTTCATTAGGGGTTTACTTTACTTTCACACATGGTTGTTTATGCGCATGATAGAGTGTATGAAGTATAACATATAGACGAGTGAGGACAAGATGGAGCCATATATTATGTCAAGCAGAGTTCCATATTAACTGGCCAAGAAATGCCGCTGCAAAATTGGAAACAAAGTAAAGTATGCAATCGCTGACCGTTTGACCGAGCAATCAACCAAATCATTTCGTAACTCGAGTTGATTTATTTAGTCTGTTTCGCCGGTCGATTTTTGAGAATAGGTAGCCTTTAAAACCCTATATACCAAATTCAATCGCATATCTTCAATTAATTTACCTATTCAATTAAGTTTTATCGCACATCATGATAACTTGCTGATTTACTTGCAAGTTTAGATTATAAATTTAATGAATATAGTATACAAGTATGACCTCAACACGACCCCAGGATATTACCCAATCAGTGCAAAAAGATGAGTTTCATACAAACTTAATCAAGTTATAACTCAAATGAATACTCCACAAACTTAATCATGGCTTTTTACATTCGTCACGTTTCATACACGAGACTGTAATTTGTATTCAATCTATAGATGATAAAAGTCCTTTTAGACTGTCGTTCCAGATATTTCATCAGTTGGGAATTTAATTATAGAGGCAATTGGAGAAGGTATTATATTTTAAATTCAATAATTTAGTTGCTTCTTGGAGTCGTAGTAGTAAATTCAATATATCGAAACTTATCTAACAGAGCGAAGGTGAAAATGGACAGTGCTTGAAATTTCTAATCTGCGCTACATCCTTACTTGTCCATCTACATCTATGTATACTGATTCTGTTAATTGTACATCCATTTTGGTTTTCAGTTAGTTGTCACTTGTCATTAAATATTAAGTTCAATAATTTATATGCACACGACACCAAACAATCTATGTAGAATTAGTATGTGTAGGTATCACCCACAATTTCGAATCGCCAACAATAACAACAATGGTGCTTAATGATCAGTTACAGCAATGAATACTGAGCTGAAAATAACTTTTAATCATCTTACTCAGTAATCTTATATCTCAAATAAGATTATACGGATATACTGATAATATGGATAAGTTACACATCTTAAATACGCATGTCAATGTCAGTAATAAGCGAGTTTTTACAATCTAGTATCAACTTTAAAGTACCTTAAATTAGATCTTTGCCTAAGTAATCCAATGTAAGCTTGAGTGAAATTCTCGGTTATCATTGGTTGATATACTTATCATGTCATGTCATGTGTTATGAGCTTTAAGATTTTCTTGGAAGCCTGCGTTATAATGGATAATGCGCATATAAAATAGATAATTACATACACTTGCAGATCGAAATTGATTGAATTTACTTAGTTTGGAAGCACATAACTGGTTTAATCCAAAACTTTTATCAAACCAGGGTCGGATATCTATAAAATTGTAGTATCAGATTTTTTGTCTTAATCATGAAATCGTCTACAAACTTGTCTTTTAATCTATGCATAGTAATAAATGGGTCCGATCCGGTCCAGCCAGACAGCCCCGAAATGCAGTCGCAGTGTATCCTTATAAATATTGACGTGGCTTTGAATTATTGAGTTAAATGAAATAACT
>JAQFZH010004370.1:0-12071 GCA_034695485.1 Entomobrya nivalis
AACATTGTTTTCACATTTCAAATACCATTTCCAAAGGAAAATGTCATTTTGGATTATACACGCTGGCAGCAGAATTTAATTGGAATACTGCAGTTGGAAATTGAGTACAGCAAAGAGTCGCCAGTTTGTAAGTCGCTTTTTTACTTGTAATTTATGGGGAAAGTGGACAGTTTGTATTTTAACCCGGTTTTATATTTACAGTTCCAGATGCAAAACTTATGATTGATGCCCGCTTGGCTTATCGAAATGACAACGAAACGAAATGGAATCTATATGCCGAGTCGATGGAAGTAAGGACACTTGACTGTGAAATTGAGGATCCCAAAGATGGACATAATTACAACTGTGCATTAATTCCGCTTTTTGAACTGGGTTCCCTTCATCATGACTTCTACCTGATTAACATTCGGTTACCGTCATCTGAACACCAGGAATACAACAAGGTTTGTAAATTATATACATAAGTTAATTCACCCCCAAAGAATATATTTAACTAATTTAACTTCTTTTCTACTTTCAAAATCAGGGTATTGGCGTTCTGGAAGATATTCACTTGGTAACTATAAACCAAAATGGGGGCTTTACAAAAGTTTGGTTTTCATTGAAAACCGTTTTCACTCCATTGGTACTGGCTGGATTAGTTTGGTACTGGAATCGAGTAAAGGCGCAGGGAAGGCCACCTGCGCTTTTAGAGAAAATGATTCTTTTCCTTGGCGTTGCTATTGAGTTTTTAAATTGTAAGTTGTAGTCACTTATCACTTTAAAATCGACTTGTGTCAAAAATGTAAAAATCACAAAACTTCTATACGTTTTATTTATATTTATTTTCTCCCACTAATACAGTACCAGTTGAATGGTTCACACTATTCATTGACATGCCATACATGCTCCTTATCAGCGACATAAGACAAGGAATTTTCTACGCTGCTTTGCTCTCCTTTTGGCTGGTGTTCACAGGAGAACATTTAATGGTAAGATTGAAAAAGTACTCTTAAATATTCTCCCTGTCACCTGTTAGTTAATTTATTTATTGAATGAATGTAGGAATCCACTGGAGAAAAGAACACATTAAGAACCTACTGGAAACATCTTAGCGCTGTTGCCGTTGGCTGCATTGCTTTGTTCCTCTTTGATTTGTGCGAGAGAGGAGCCCATGTAGCCAATCCATTTTATTCCCTTTGGGCAACCCCAGTGGGTACGAAATTGGCACTTGGTTTAATCATTGCTGCAGGGATATCCGCGTCTCTTTACTTTGTTTTCCTGTCATGGATGGTTTGGAGAGTGTTTCGGAACATTAGTGCAAAACGCACTGCGTTACCTGCCATGTCTGCTGTAAGAAGGCTTCACTATCAAGGTACATACAAATTAGTTGGCAAGCATAGGAAACAGTCATGAAGTTTCAAGATTAATTTATGATCAAAATTAACTAATGTGTATTTTTTACATTTAGGAATTATCTACCGATTCAAGTTTCTCATGCTTACCACTCTCGCATGCGCTGCAATGACTGTCATCGGCTTTATTTTGGGTCAAGTCACAGAGGACAAATGGAAATGGGATGGGGAGGTTGAGATTGAATATACGTCAGCATTTTACACAGGCGTTTATGGAATGTGGAATATTTATGCTATGGCTTTGCTCGCGTTGTATGCACCTTCTCACAAGCGGTGGCCACCAGAAAGAGGTACAAATGACTTTAAATTGTTATAATTCTAAAAAATAAATGATTTTAAACGACAAAATGTTTTCTTTAGATCCTTATGCAAGCACCAACAGTGGCACCGAAGAAATTGAGTTTACCCGACTGGAGCCCGACACCAGTGAAATATCTGCTTTGGCGTCATTTGCCAAGAAAGTTGCTGCGGATTAAAAAAATATATAAATATTTTATGACTTATCTTAGCAGTTATCACTTTATATGTATGCATTTCATGTGCATATATGATAACTTAAATGGCTGGTCAGTAATGAAGTTGGTTATAGATTTATAATAATATTTAGAAAATGAATGATTCAACAAGAGATCTCTGATCATAAAAAACCGTTGCAATAATTAAACCTATTATTATGTATCCAGTATTATTATTTATGTACGTACAATATACACATTTCAAATCACCAATATTCAGTGTGCACACTTGAGAACAATATGAAAGTAACTTAGATGTTAAATGATTATTCCAGTTTCAGTACTATTGCATATAATGGCAATACTGATGGGTTTGTGAAATAAATATACAAACAATTTCAAGTATTCAACTAAATAATTAGTAACACCACTGAGAATGTAATGTAAATATATAATGGTTTGCGAAGTGTCATAATTAGTTAGTATATGATAATTGTTTTAAATAAGTTAATCATGCTTTTTACCCTATCCCCACCAACAATGATTTATGCGTACATTTTTAATGCATATCATTTTGCCATTTTTGAATGTGCCAACAAAACAACTATAATATTTCGTTTTCCAGTTTTTTTATTTGTTATTATGGCACAAATATTTTGTGCGCTGCTTTTTACTAATCCAAGAGAGAAGATTTTTAAAAATAAACGAATTTCTAAATATATAAATAAATAACTACTCAGGTTATTACTGCATCTTTGGTATTATTTCAGAAAATTTCATCGAAACTGGTTTTTATTTACACGTTTTCTACTTTTCATACAAATTATATAAATTTTCTTATAACATACGAATCCAAAGTATAAAAAGTATATTCGATTGAATATGAATTGGCTCTTCTCATAAAATAACTTTACTTCACTTGGTAATAATTGTACTTTAAAAAACTAACAAAATAAACAACAAATCTTTTCTTCGACTACAATTTATAGGAAAAGAATTAAATTCATTGAATAAAGTTTTAAAAGAGATAATTCAACAAAACTGTCCACACTTTCTTTTTCCCATTTTACATTTAAAGTTTACGTTTATAGCGAAGTAAATTCTTCACCGCCTTTTTGAAATATGCGGATTACAGAATGAAATTTTATCAGGTAATCACTAAATTACGAATATAATTGACCAATACTTACAATTAATTTCAACTATGGAGTAATCTAAGCAAATTATTAATTCATATTAATTACTACATTAAAACTGAGCTGAGTGAAATTCCCCACATTAACAGAGTTACAAATTGAAATATACAATCGATCTCTGCAGCAAATTATTAGTCTTACACTCTTTAACAAAACAAAAATTTTCATTTAGAAGAATAAATGGAATACAGTAATCAGATCTCTTATGTTTCAGTGCCTCACCTCAACCAACCCGCTTCTCAAACATCTCCCTGGTGTATTTTTCGACTCCGATAATGGTCTCCAGCTCCAATAACATCAGAGACGGAATCAATGTCCAAACATTCGAATCAAGAATTTGGACAGTTTGTAAATAATTGCGTATCTTCAACGTAGAATTCTTGTCCCTTTCGTCCATAATTGATCGGGAAACTACAGGCGTATATAATTTGTCAATCACCAAATGCTTCAAGGATGGAAGCCAAAGCAAAAAGTCAAGGTTGTGCTGCAAGTCATCTTCATCGGCACCAACTGCAATTTCCAAAATTTTCAGCCTTGAAAGCCGTACTGTCGAGTCAAAGGCAAATTCACGCTCAATTCGGCAGTAGGTCAAGTCCAGATGTTCAAGCCAATAAAATTTCTCCAATAAGCTACCAACTTGTTCCGAAGTAAACGAAATCATAGGTCCGGGAAAGCGATCTGAATGAAGACAGAGTTCTTTCAAATTTGGGGAAAAGATTTTTAGTAGCCGCAAAATGTCTTCTTTGGACTTCAAGTCGACTTCTAGGTGCTTCAAGTTTACAAAACCAAGTAAACACTGATCCTTCAGATTCACATTCCCGAATGTTCCATTACGCAATTTTAATCGACGAATTGGTTGAGAAAATAATGGCATAAATGCACTGATCATTCCTGTTTCACGATTGAGAGCTAGCTTTAAGCTTTGTAGATAAGGCAATGGGGGCAGCGGAGAATCCAAGATTTGGAGTGCCATGTTTTTATGGCTTGGCCCATTTGCATTAAAGTCGCAATCAATTGTAAGGTACTTCAAATTGGGAAGATTAAGAAGTGTCTGCTGAAGCGCATTGTAAAAGGTGGTTTGCTTGTGTCCCGCCCGAAGACATTTGATCTCCAAATTCCAAACGTGCTTACCGAATTTTCCTACCAGTTCTAACACTAGGTTCCAGAAATATTTGAGCTCTGTCTGGCTATCCACAGATAAACGCAGGATTCTTCCAACGAATGGGTTTCCCGGATGTTCTGCCATTTCTACCATGAACTTTTGAATTTTTCGATGGTTTTGAAATGTATAGGCACGTTTCAATTTTAAAGGGGGGTCGCCATCAGGAACAGTCGTTATACGAGAGACTTCATCGTTGCTCGAAGCTTCGGGAAGAAGGTTTGGAGCATTCCAGTTCGCAAGCAGTGTGCGCACATCTTGGTTCCATTTTCCACAGACAAGGCGACACGTGTCCATATCATTCAAGCTTAAATATTTGAATACAAATGGAGCAACCTGGAACGTTAAAAATTAAACAAATAAATTAATCAAGTATTGGAGATTTGTTTGTCAGAATTTTCAATAGAATTTAGTACAAAATTGTACAAGAATCCGTAAGATTAGAATAACTTACGTCTTCAAACATGAAAACAGTCTTCTTTGTTTTCTTCACCAAGGGCTCCAACTGTGGATACGCGAGGCAAAGCATTTCCAAATCAGATGAAAGTGTCATCTTTTGAATGATCATTTCCCAAACCTATTTCACATCAAATAATATCATAATTAAGACATGCTAGTAAGTTAGCAAACATATTACAAAGATACCTTTTGAATAAAAAATATAAAAATGACCACTTACTTCTGCAGGAAATAAGACAAGTGGTTCTGGACGTGGTATTGGTCTCATTTGGGCTTGAAATGCTGAATTTTCTGCATGTAGTAAAGTCTTCTCCAATAGAACGTTGTCCAGCCTTAACCGGCAAATCCTTTTGGATTTTTCTGCATTTTCCTCTGCAACTGCATCCTTCATTGCTTTCATGGTATCTGACATCGCTTTCATAGAATCCTCCAGATCACTCCATTTCCGTTTACTTCCTTCGATTCCATTAGCGTCACGCTGCTGAGAACTTTCGCCTTTGTCGTCTCGACCACCACTGCCTTGAGCACCATTTCTACTCATTTTTCACATTCACTTGCTATAACCCAAGTTAATCAAAATGCAACTAGATAAAAAAAACATTTAAGACACACGTAAAAAATTAATTTAACAGTCAACTAACTCAACTTCATTAGGTAATTAATCAAAATACTGGGTAACCTCATCTCAATACTTACAATCCAATCAACAATTTATCCAGTTTACTAATTGAAATTAACACAGCCACTCCAAAAAAAACTATGCTATTCAGCTAAGTTACCTATGTACATTATTTATAAATGAGGCACTGCGCAAGAAAACATTCAATTTTAAATGTAAAAGTAGCAATTATTTTTTAACTGAACAACTGATTAATGACCTAGCAGTCAAAAACGCAATTAACATTGGATAGGGAAACGACAGCAGAGGAAGCAAAAAGAAAATACAGGAAAGAGCCGTGTTTTGTATCGTGTCTCATCTCGTCTCCTCTCCGCGATCTCAATACGATTCACCTACGACAACGCAACGCAATGCGTGAATGCAACTAGCAACGGTATCTGTCATGGAAAACGGAAGGAAGCTTGATTGCGAAAAGCAAAACTTTCACCTAATTTGCTTTCCCGCATTTTTTAAACGTATCAACTCCAACTCTATGACAAAGTATCTATGTATGTCGCGTTTAAATAAATATTAATAGCATACTATTAGCATAGCCCCCCTTGTGTCCAGCGACACAGATTCAGTTTGAACGAATCAGCGATAACAAAATGAATTCTGACAGAAATGTACCTTTTTAATTAGAGATCATTCCTGATATACTCCCTTTGAACTTCAATTTACCTTCGAAAAGTACTCTCATAAATTGTTAACCTTATAAAATTCCAAACTCCAATGACAGCAGTGTCAGTGCCTCCAAGACGAGGTAAACAAGTTATTCCGGTTGCAGACATTATAATAATAACAAAAACTCATCCGGTATTTATACCAATTTTACAACAAAGAAAAACCTCAAAGATTTCTGGACAAAGGAATTATCGAAGTACAAAAAGGGTCAAAATGCACCGGAAATGCATAGATGCAAAAACAAAAAAAAAATTTCATAACGCTCCTTATCACTTCGTAAAACCCCCTTATCATAAATAAACAAATGATCCTATTCAGAAGGGCTTTTAACTCGATATAAGTTGGGCAAAGAAAAAGAAAGTAAATTCCAATGTTCAATGTTTTCTTTCGTCTGTAGCTACATAATTTTTAATCGTTCACTAATTAAAAAATGAAAAATTTACAAACTAAGAAATTATACCCATTCAAATTGCTCATGTTCATCCTCAAAGGTTCAGACAGAGGTCCTTGTTTTCCATATCATATGCTTCCATGAAAGATAAATGCAATATGTAAATATATTTAGAATTTCTGGATTTTTTTATTAGGTTTTCAAAAAAGTTATGAGTTTAATGACTTCAGTAGATTAAATATGCAGTAATCACGATGTAAAAATAAATTAAGAACAAAAACACAAAATAACGCGCTATTATTATTTTTTTGAAATTTTATACCTTTATTTGCATAACTAAAATCATCACTAAAAATCATTTTTACAATTGTCAGACTTAATTAAACAATAATGATATTAAAAATGGTAAAAATGGCAACGCTTATCCTGTAATATTTACATTAGCACTCAACTTCCCATTGACAATTGACAATTGAAATAAGTTGGTATTTTTTTCAATACTGTCACACAGTTCAAAGTTCATTAGTACTCAAAGATCGTCACAGAATACTTTTTATTTTATTAATTTGTCCAATGGTCATTGTTAATCATCATGTCATTTTTCCTCTCTCCTCCGGAACAAAATATTTATTGCATGTGTTCCTCAAGGAAAAAATTATAATTGTCCTTTTAACAAATTTTGTCAACACAGATGTTATTGTATTGTGTCACTTTTAAATAATGATTTTTGACATGAATGTTGTGATGTTGGAATGTGCTGGATATTCTTCTTCTATAATCAAATGAGTTGCTATTTAATGTAAATTCACGAATAATCGTAAAATGGAGAGAATTAAAAAATCAGTACGATTGTTCTCATAATCTTAATCTAAAAAAATGTTTAAAAACAGCACTTTTGGCTAGTATACTAAAAAAACAATTATTGGTTCACTGCTATGTACACAAATAACTACAAAAAATGCAATTTCTTACTTACAAAAATGGTGGGCTTTGTGGGCAGGGTTAAATTTTTAATTGGGGTTAATTTTTGGGTTTATAAATATTATTCAATACTTTTTAATTAATTTGTTAAAAAGGGTACATAATCAATCGTTGGTATTCTTGGGACATTGTAAGAATTGCATTCACGCTAACAATTAAAATCTAATGCCGGCCGGCTTGATTAAATCTAAAAAAAAACATATTTTTTTATCTAATTAATTTTTTTTATAAATTATTCCTTTTGTATATATAGGAATAATGTAATGCAAATATTAACAAAAAACATTAACAATATAATAATCCACTGTAGTATTAAAAACACAGTCCAGTGAGATTACTGAAAAGAATACTGATTACCCCATTGTTCAGTATTGTAAACACCAAACAAAACTGGCTTATTATTAAAAATTATGGATGATGTTTCAATTGTTACGATTTAAAAAATGAGACCGCCTTTCAAGTCGATCCTCTCTACCTTTCCTTTCTACTTTCAAAACTACGATAACTCAAACAGGTGAGAAAAAACACGAATTTTTTAAATGGTCCCTGACCAAACTGGATATTTTTTTACTTAAAAACTAACACTTAGTTTTCTAAACTAATAATGTGATTTTTTTTATATTACAAATTTTTATAATACAATGCAGTACGTTAGTCAGTACCTTTAAGCAAAACATTATTTGCTGTCGTTTGTAAAAGAGTTAAATATTATATTTTGTCTTTTTAAAGTACCTCTCCTTGTACAAAAAAAAATTACCGTTGCTTGCATTAATCTTTTTTATTTTTGATAACATTTTTCTTCTTCTTTAACAACTTTTTTTTACCAAACTTCATTGATTTTGATAAGATTTAACAAAATGATAAGTTATTTTTTTAAATTACGTTGTACCTCGTCACCTCGTGTCATAAATGATGAACACGGAAAAAAAATTATTCCTCTCCCTTTCGAAAATATGTGGACTGTCACCATGGAGATTATACTCCAACCCCAAAAAAATTGTATTTAAGAACGAAGCCTTAATTATAACATGGTAGGCTAAAACTAGTACAACCACCAAATTGTAATACTTACGAAAGAGTAGCAATCAACAGGTACAATGTAGTGTAGTATTTAGGTAATAATTTAATTGTATAAAAAAAGTGTAATGGTAATGTATTTTTTTTGGCGTTTACTATTTTTTTTTATATTTTGGCGATTGAGAATATTTAAAGATCGAATAATGAAATAGTAAATTAGTCTTAAAATGTCCCCCAGATATTTGATCTTACAAGAGATTTCAAAAAAATATGCCATACGTAGACAAATAAGTGGTTAGTGAATTTCTAAGTCACTTTTACTCGAAGGGTGTGATTCAAAAATCATTATGCTGCGAAACGAACAAATAATTTTACTAACAGTTTTGTAATTATCAAATATACTCGTGTAAATGTACATGTAAATGTGTTACTTACTTCAATCATACATAATTATAATTAAGCTGCCCAACTAAACTGAACTAGAATGTCCACTTCTAATTTAAATGATTTATTTCAATCTTGAATAGTCCTAACAGATTTTAGATTGATTCAATCAAGTTTTTTTTTGATATTCTCTAAATATTTTTGAATGTGCAAAGTGTGCTTAGTGTGCTAAGTGATAAGTGTGCAAATGTAATTGGTTGTTAATTTTGAAAAAACTAACCTATCATATCAATTAACTTTAACCAGCAGTAATATAAAATATTTCAATCATACGTTGATTTTAAATGTTTTGTTAATTCATTTTGCACCAAAATGATTTCAAGATCGCAATCCACAAGCAAAAATAATATGAAACCCACTAATCGTTTACTAGTTTGCGTGTGTCATATTTTTGAGTTACCATGTAAGCCAAATTTTTTGTATCCTATTGTCCCACAGAATTATCCTTAAAGTTTTACCTGACTATGTAAAATCATTTCACTTTTGAAAAAAAAAATCATTTCTAAAAGAACTTTGAAAAACCACTAATACGTTGAAAAAATTGCAACGTTCTAAAGAAAACCCCTAAAGTTGAAGATTTTAGCTTGGAGATTAAATGAATTAAATGATACAGTCCACATATTACGTTATTTATGAAATTGACGATATTGGAAACATGTACTCACCCACCTGCCCTTTGTTGCGGGAATAAGGCCTGTATCCCTGCTTCTGATCGAGGACACCATCCATTCATCGAATATTCTGAATAACGTAATATGTGGACGGTCCCTTACTCAGATAGATAGAGATGCATTGTCACGAATTACTAAAAAAGAAAAAGAGAGAAACATAAATATAATTTCCCTATCCGAATTTTAAATTTAAATATTTCTGTCCGAATTGTAATAATTTGGTAATTAAGCCTTGCATGCTTGTCTTGTAGTAAGCATTTATTTTAATTGGCCTAATGTCCCGTTTATGTACATTTTACTTAGTATATTTTTTGCGTGTGATGTGTGTGTGAATGAGATGAGTTTGTTGACAGCTTGCACAATTGCTTTTTTTTTCTGCTGCTTACACAAGTTTCTGCTTCGTTTACAAAAGAAAATGAAACAAAAGAGATCATTTGAATGTTGCTTTTTTTGAAACCCCCAAAAAAACAAAAGTGCTCATGTTGTAGAGTTAAAATAAATTTGTGTATTGTTGTAAATTTTTTTTCTCTTTAAAAGTCCCTAAAACCCCGGAAGATGAAAAAGAAGCAAAGTTAACTCTTGTGTGAATTGTGTATGCAAAAATGTTTGAGTAAAAACTCATCTCATCATCACGATCTCACACTGCAGTGCATTGCTTGGTTGTATAAAAAAAATGTGCTGAGGGTCACTGCACGTGCACACAACGAAAAAGATGATAGTTAAATATGTAATGTAATGTATGTCTCTACCTGAACTGCATTTTTCATTGCATTTTTTCAAAATACTGTTTAAAAATTTCCTTGCATTTTCATTGAAATGGAGAGTAATTAAAAAGCTTATTAAATCTGCCTACTTACTTTTAATTTTCAAATCTAAAAGTGTTAAGTTTTTTTTTGCAAAAATGTCAGCCGATTGGATAATAGTATACTTAAAATTCTTTCTTAAATGTCAAATTTTTTTCAGATGAAAATTTAGATTTTGTAAAATAAGCGGAAAAAATGCTGAATGCCGTGTTTTATCATCAAAGTATTTAACTAAGACGTGGGAGATTTGGGACTCCGACTGCACTGCTTACCTGATGAATAAACTTGCGAGAGAAATGGGCGTGTTCATTGCCAGGTGCCTGTTGATGTGCCGCTGCGGCATAGAAGTAGTGAGTTGGGGTAGCTGCTGCTGCTGAGATAACTCCAAGGGCCTGCTCCTTTGTGGATCGCTTACGTTTCCAGAGGAACATCCATGCAAAGATGATGCCAAGTTGAACGACGACGAGGACACAGCAGCAGACGATAAATCCGAAAATGTTGAGACACTGTCAATTAATTAATGAAATAAAAATTAAATACCATTTTGGAACAGCTTCAGGACATCAGCAGATCATCACAAACATATTTATCAGACGTACTTGGCCAGAGGTAGATCGGGAAGTTAAAATGGTGTCGTCCTTTCCCCAGAAGCTCCTGCTCACGTCTTGGCTACCGTCCATAGGGATCCTCTTACCATTTTCGTCAAAGCGGAATCGGTCGGCAATGCGGATGCTGTTAACCACAAGAAGATTTTCGGGTTCTTGTTGATGGGCGGATGTAGCAGTTCCGTTTCCTCGGACCACGCTGCGACGACGCCTCCTTCCGAAAGATTTGGCGGTGAGTACTCCGGAAGTGGATGGGTCGGTTTGAAGGGTGCACTCAACTGGAGCGCAGGTTGGAAGGCAGGGTGTGACCAAGGCTTGGAATTGGACGATGTCGGTGGTTGGGAATTTGAAAGCTTCGAAGAATGCTTGGAGGACCTTACCGCTTGTATTAACCTGACCGACAGTACCCATAATGGAGGGATCAGTGGGGCAACCGTTAGCGTCGATTAAAAGAATTTCAGCACCGTTAGCACCATCCATGGCAAAAAGTTCGCGGACAAAAATTTCGTAAGGGCTTGCGATATCGGTGATTTCGAATCTCAAGGATAATGGGTCTCCCACCTTTAAACAATAGATAGGTGTGAAGAAGAGAAAGAAGAAGAAGAGAAAAAAAACATCAAAATATATCATTATAAAAGTATCATCATGTTTACATAAGGAATTATACACTGAATTTAATCACTTTGTTGAAAGTTAAGCGTGTTTTTCTTCTGTTCATCTTTTTTTCTGACGATCGTTCACGCGATGTGCAAAAAATAAAGTTTTTATTGTTATTTTGCTACTTCTGCTTGTCACCACGACAATGTAAATTGTAAAATGGATTTGTATGTGTGTGTGTGTACATTGTGTATACACAGAAGATAACTGTTTTTACCAAAGTTTCATTTTAGGAAGAGAAGCCAACTTCAAAAAACACAGAGAAAAATACAGCTTGTTCACATAAAATCGTTTAATTTACTGGTCTTGATTTCAAAACTGTCAGTGAATAGGTTAATTGCTTTTCTTTGAAAGTGTTTTGCACAAATTTACAATGTGTGCATTGCACACACACACAAAAAAATACATCAAGCTAGCTGGTAAGGTACGTAATACGTACACATGTACACTCACACAAAGATACAAGGAAGAAGAAGATAAAGTGCGACATAAAAAAA
>JAQFZH010004371.1:0-12070 GCA_034695485.1 Entomobrya nivalis
TATATTTACTGCTTTATTTTTTTTACCTTCTTATGGTGAGCAAATATAATATTCGAAGATAAATAGTTTATATGCACCAAACTCGCTTGCTTTCAAAAACATTACATTACTTTATTTTCCTCGATGGTCTCTATTGGACATTATGTCCAGAGATGAAACATTTGGAGGTGCGGTACTACCATTGCCATACACACAATTCATCCCCTAAAAAATAAAGGAAAAGTTGTAAACTGTAAAAGTGTTTGTCTTCTTTTTATATAACTTGGTTTTAAGACGCAAAAAATATTTTAGAGAAATGCTGAGAATAACTAGCACCGACAAGCGGTTAATTGAATGTGGTCCGTTAATTCAACTCCTGTTATTAATTGAAGGTGCCCGTTAGTTCAACTCCAACTATTGAATTGAGCTTTATTTCAAGTGCTATTGCATATCAGTACAAACAATACATACATACATATAAACGCCAATATACTACTATTATTTGAAGCGGTCCGTTGATTCCATTCCAACTATTATTTAAAGGGGCCCGTTAATTTAACTAAAACTATTATTTAAAGGGTCCCGCTTCGCGACCAAACCTTCTCTGGTCTGCAAACATCTTTGAGACTTAAAACCTAACCTTGATTCTCTACCCCTTACATATCTTTGAGACTGAAAACCTAACCTTGCTACTCTTCCCTGTACACATCTGTATGACTAAAAACCTAACCTCGCTCCTCTACCCTGTACACACCTTTGATACTTGAAACCTAATCTTGCTTTTCTACCCACTCTACCCTTTACACACCTTTGAGACTTGAAACCTAATCTTGCTTCTCTACCATGTACACACCGTTGAGACATGAAACCTAATCTTGCTTCTTTACCCTATATACACCTTTAAGACTGAAAACCTAACCTGGCTTCTCTACCCTGTACACACCTTTGAAACATGTAACCTAATCTTCCTTTTCTACCCAGTCTACCCTTGACACACTTTTTTTTAGCAATAAATGCAACAGTATGCAATAAATAGTGCATGTTTGTCGCCAAGGTACTTCAAACCTACCAGATATTAAATTTTATCCTGTTTAATTTGAATTAAAATTCTGATTTTTCTTAATTCAAAATTTTGATTTTTTTTGAAAATCTTCAAAATTGAGGTAGCTCTTCACTAGATGTACCTTTGTGCCAGATCTTTTTAGGTCAAAATATAAGCTCAATATTTCAAAATGAACAAATATGAACGGTTCCAAGATAAATTGTAGATTGCGTATATTAAATTTTATCAACTAACCGTTTTTAACGGTTATGGTTTTAATTACAGGTAAATTGTTCTCGGCAATTTTGAATTTTTTTGAAATTTTGAATTTTTGAAATTTTGATTTTTTTACAGTCACATGTAGCCCTTGACTGGAGGTATCTTTGTGCCAAGTTTGAGCTTTCTAGATCAAAGGATAATCTCAATATTTCGAAACGAACAAATTTGAACGCTTCAAGAGAAATTATAGATTGTGTATATAATAATGACCACAAACAAAAAATGAGTGAAAATTAAGAAGATTGTGATATTTTTCGTAAATCGTTAGAATAGTTGACAGAATTTATGACAATTAAATACCTATATGGATGTATAAACAAAAAGATTCGATGTGTAAGTTGGAATAAATTTGGTTGTCTGTGTGTTGGTGGAAGAATCTACCAAAATAATTGGTATTTGAGTGACGACTTACTAAGCTTTTTTCTCAAGTAAGCCTTTAAGCGGAAGAAATGTAAAAATTTTAGGCTCTATTCTCTTTTCATTAATAAATACCTATGTTTTTTTGGTTATCAGTCAACATCAAATCCTCTGGTTCTAGTGCACGTCATTACTTAACTTTCGAATTCTGTGAAAAACAATAAGTTGTTGAAATTGGAAAAATCACATGCAATATCATTTTCTTAAGGACTACTTCCCTTGGGGGAAATTACAGGTACTTTACATTCAGTTACTAGAGTGCAGCGCCTTTAATCATTGGAACCATTTTCAAGCCATATTCATTTCATACCAGCAGTTACTTATTTATTCGATTTCTTTTCGAAGAATTCGTGATTAGTTTTTTTTCGATTCCCTCAAAACCAACAAAGTTCACTATAAAATATAGAATAGCAAAAATAACATTCGTAGTAAAAATCTGAATAACTCAGATTTCAGAAAATTTGGAAAATTTAGTGGGAATTTAGAAGTTTGAATAAACACACTTGAACTTCATTTTCAATTATTGTACTGAATACAAATACTCCTTAACACGTATACAGAAATCAGGCTCTAAATTGGTGTGTTACAAATACATTGTAATGTGCGTACATCTATTGCAGCGCATCATTATTTTTATTTTGTGTAGGGTGGGTGCCGCCGAGCCGCCTACACATTACATTGCATGTGTAGTCGTCACATGTGACCACACCAAGTTGGGGCATGATTTCTGTATACGTGTTAAGGAGTATTTGTGTTCAGTACAGTAGTCAGAAAAAGATTTGGTTTAAAACCTATTTATAGAAAAAGTTGTGGCATAAGCTGAGTTAAAATTAATTAAAACTGAGGATTTATCTTTTTTGTCAATCTGCACACATATGCTTCCACACAGCACATATTTTGCCCGACCTTTTTGAATAGGTAAAAATATCTCAGATTTCATGATAAACTGAAGTACATTCAACTTCATTGAATTCTTTTAGGAAAACGTTGACTCAAAAAATAAAATAATGCTTGCTTTCATTGAAAAAAAAACGAATTTTATTTCGTTAATTATTTTGCTCATTTTTTCTAAGAGCTATACTATTAAACAATATAACAAAATGGCAACAATTTGTTTGGAAAACATTTATAAATAAAATTCGAACCTTTTGAAAATGGCGAATTGCATTGCATGAACTTCACAAAATAAGTTCAGAAAGTCCATAATGTCA
The DNA here is from genome assembly GCA_034695485.1 of Entomobrya nivalis. NCBI lineage: Eukaryota > Metazoa > Arthropoda > Collembola > Entomobryomorpha > Entomobryidae > Entomobrya > Entomobrya nivalis. The sequence goes on from JAQFZH010004371.1 coordinate 2,929, forward strand.
ACGAAAACCTTTGACAGAAAAAAAATCTGTAAGAAGTTTATTTAAAAGCCTTTTCCATCACTTTACTAAATGTAGAACAATGCAATATTGCCAGAGAATGTTGTAATGTTAACACCTTTCATAATGAGTATACATACACACTAAATCAAAACAGAGAAAGCGAAACGAGTCTAACCTTAAAATTTTATTTTCACAAGGCACAATGAAGACGAAGTAGCACACCAACACTATATTTTGGTATATAAAGTTTCTAGTCCGGCTTCTCAAAAATCTGGAGCTGGTAATGCAGAGCAGTATCTCTCATCTCATCTTTCTGCTGCAATCAATAAACAATTGGTGTAGCTGTTTGGTTTTCGAAGTAAGCCTTTGTTCTCAGAAGTTGAATATTTAACACGTTTAGCCGTAAACTTTCAAGTATATATGTCGAAACAAAATTCTTTGCATACCTGCAACACTTGTAAGAAGAATAACAAAATTTTAATTAAAATGAAGGAATGTTAGTGTAGTATATGCATAGCAAGCAATACTAGCCAGTTCAAGTACAAATAGCTGTTGTGAGTAACTCGACACGGTGGTGTTATCTGTAGCACGCCTGACATGTATTTAGGAAGACCTGGGGTCGGATCCAGGCTGTGTCACTTACTTTTTACTCACAACTCAAAGCTATACAAAAACCCCATTTCACATATCCTACAGTTAGTGTAAAAATTCCCTGAACTAGCAAAATCACAGTATTCCTAGAACTTCCTTGGTCTTTGGTTTTATAGCCGTGGGCCGTGATTATAAAATATTTTCTTGCATCTTATATCAATATTATTATTTCTATTATTTTTTAACGATAAGCCGTAAGCAAAAATAATATGAGCAATCATATCAGAAAACTTCAGTTTCTTATGACTATGCATGAGCTGTAAAACATTAAAAGCTCATGTCAAAACCATTTCGAAAGTAGACATTGAATAGCCCGAATACTACTACAAGTATAGACTACAGAAAAAGTTTCGTGTAAGTTTGCAAACGTTTATTTTCACAAAACAGACATTCATTCATTGAATGTGAAGGAGAGAGTAAACATGTGTTTCAAAGTCAGCGATTATTAAAAAAGAAAAAATTTTCCCAGCAAACTGAAGCCGGACTTATTGATCTGTCACATCACAAGCATACGTCAAACTCAGATATTGAATTTTTTGTATACCATGTAATAGTATATCAATATTATTCAATGGTAAAATGATCACAAAATATGTTAAAAAGAATGCTTATTAAAGAAAAATGTTTTTATGTAGTTCGGTTTGGTTCTATGCAAACGTTTACCTAACAACTTTTGCGAAAGAAAAATAAATCTGAGCACTCATGTTTTTAATGATGTAATCAAATTCTACAAGGAAGTTAATAATAAATGTTTAATTGTTGTTTGTATGTTCATATTTTTATAATGGCCGATACTAATCTTTTGCAGGAGGAAATGACTTGTCAATTATCTTATGTAAAATGCAACATCGATTATGTTATGATAAATAATATTCATATGAATATGAAACTTGATCTTGATATGGGTAAAATTTCAAAGTGTACTTCGTACCAATTTGTTTCATTTCCGTGAAGACTTTTATGTGGTGGAATATAACAATCGGTAATTGGCAATCTCATAAAAAAGTAACAAAAGAACTTTGAAGTGGGTACCTATGGTGTTTATTTACTTCTTTCACAACAACATCTACTGTTACAAATTAACATTTGCATCACCATGGCATTACGTTTATGCCTTTCACATAGTAATGATAAATTGTGAAAAGTATATTGTAGCATAAACTGGTTTTCTTGAAACGTCATAACGTTTACAAGCAGCTAAAAGTCTATTCAAAATTACCATTTCGAGATGCTGTCCCTGAATCATTAGTTTTTGTACACAAACCTTGAGACGAATTGAATCTTAAAAGTTGAAGTTAAAAAAACTCCTTAAGCATTGCCTTAAGTATCCCGTCCAACATTCTCGTTCTTGTTTACTTACACTGCTTATTTGCGCCATTACATTATTTACTGAGTGTCACGTAAATGCAATGTCACGTGAATAGAATTTTTAACGAACAAACACGCCTAATTGACTGTTCCGTGCCCAATTAAGTCTCAAAAATGCTTTATTTTAACGTGTCATGCCCAAAAAATCCCAATTAAGGACTGCTTACATACTGTGCAACTTTTTGAAGTGTCAATAATTCTGTGAAAATGGTTTTTTATCGTTTGAATGTATTTATTGTTTTTGCACTATATTTTGAAAATTTCCGGGCTATGCTATTTTTCTAATGATATTAGCGTTCGTTCAATATTATACCAAGAAGAGTTCCTAAAGCCATTGTAGGATTTGCTTAACTTCACACACTTGAAAAAAATACAGAGTGGCAAAGTGATGAATAAAAATGCCAATTATTTTATATGAGCAGACTGATATCATAGATGATGAATACACGCAATTGGGACGTACTCTAATTTAATATGGTTTATGATACTTACTTTCTTCGTATTTGGTTAACTCGTAAGTGAAAGTTCTGAGATATTTAAAAAATACGCGTTTTGTTCAATTTGCAGAGTATTGAAGAGCCTCTTCAAATATCTTGATTGCTATAAAATTGTCAACATTCATATCCATAAAGAGAGATGTAAGTGGACATACTTTGATTTGATTTGGCAGACTTTTGAGATTTCTGTTGGTTTTAATGAGATAAAATCAGAATATTTTTATGCTTCGTTGAAAGATAAATCTGGTTTGGATTTTTAGAGGAAATTCTAAAAATACAGTTAAGGAAATGCAAAGCATACTGGATATAGTTTAACTATTATACGACATAGGAATAGTAATTCGGCTCATTTTAAAAAATCCAGCTATAGTCCTTAATGATTATTAACGGACTTTCACGAAAAACATATTCCCTAAAATATGGAGAAAAAGATGCTACATGAGTAGTTAACTTACTAAATCATCATCTTTTTTAGCCTAGAAACTTACATGAAATGACACAGAAAACTGTGTCTAATTTCAGATTGGTCTTGATAGCATTACAGGACTGATTTTATTATTTAAAAGACCTGAGCTCACTTTACCACAAACTAATTACGTTATGTTTAGTTGGGGAAATACCTGTTGATGCTATTATAATGAGATACACAAATTGCGTTTGAAGAAATAAGCAATTACTTTAAAAATAATTAGTCGTTAGCTATCAAACAGTTCTTGGCTACTCTATTAAAATAAGCTTATGATTTTGCAAAGAAAAACTCGTTCAAATTTTCCGCCTTTGGCTAATGCACTTTCTATCAATTTGTGGTTATTTAAGTGTACTAACAAAATTTATCTCGCTTTATTTGTCACTTTCCGACTTAAGAAACGAATGAAAATTTTAAGTAATAAGCCAATGTACGTCAACGAAACCAGAGAAACGCTTTAAATAATCCGATTTACTATAAAATCCATAAGTACATGCTCCAGTATAAATGCTTATATATGCACAGGTATTAAATCTTACACGTGTAAGCTAATTTCATGGCTAAAAGTCAATTTTGAGGTCTCGCAGCTTTAGTTTGCGAGTTTCATACTTGATAGTTTTTTATCGTGCTGACGTTATTTACAATGTATCATAATTTCCCACACGTTACAAACTTATTTTTCTTTTTTTTGCACTGGAATTCTAAATTTGCTGAGATTTAGCGTATGCCTAATTTTACCACCAAGTTTAGTTTGCTTTCAAACCCTTAGAGTGCTGGAGACGTTACATAAAAATCATAAAATCTGTGCGTAGGAAGAAATATATGGAGAATATTTCTTAGATGGAAAAACAAATCGATACAAACACATTATTAGTCTTCTAATTTTCAAGGACAAAGCTTTCATAAAGAAGTTTCATAAAGTTGATTTTGATATTACTTGCGTCATGCGGTTGGGCTCAAGTTTAGTTACGACGTGTTGTGTTTTGGAAGAAGAAAATCACAAATTGTAAACAAATTGACATGATTGTGTAGATACATAAACATGCTAGTAAAAATGTGTACATTGAAGAAGTAAATACACATTATACCCATGATTTCTTCGTATAAAGTTAGCAACCCTGATTTTTTTTGCATATTGACGAATTATGTACTATTTATGATAATCCTTGTTCTTTTTAAACGAGAAAATAATTTTTATGATGGGTAAACACATACAGAAAAAATAACCAAGATAAATAATTTTGAACACCTAAGGCATAAAATAAATAATGATCGGAAACCATGTATTCTAGTTTAGCTTTCTTCAAGCTGCACTTGTCTGGTTATGGCATATTAATTTTTGCTTGCTTTTGAAGGCCAAACTTTCTCTTCGAATTGTAGAGAAAGTACAACAGAGCGAAAAGCTTCCCAGGCATATGATTTCTCTGACATCACAAGTCTAAAAATCAAAATCGTAGCAAAATAGCAATGGGTTGGAATGCAGCTAACGATAAGCTCACCACCTATTCTATTTTCTGTTTGCTGTCACACTTTTTTCTCAGTGGTGAAAAACGGCAATATATTTCCGTTGCTATTTAGTTTACAAAAAACAGGTAAGTTGTGTTGCTGCTTGGGTTGCATTACAATCCCTATTCTTTTATCATTATTGATTTCCACTGCTTGCGGATTTTGAGTAAGTTTATAAAATATTTTATGGAATATTCATATCCTCTGAATATTAAGCACAAATAACTTTATTCATCATTGTTACGAGTATAAAGTTTGGTCAACGATATTCACAGAGATCGAACACTTACCTATATCTCTAGGATACTGGATAGCTTCTCAGAGTCAGTTGATAAGGTGTCTAGACAAAACTTTAAAAATGTATAGTTTGTTATGAAATTCGAAAGTAATGCTTTGTAAATAATATGATTGCGTTACATTCTGACGGTTCTTAAGTTTATAACGCTTGATTTTATTTTAGAATTGATCTCATTGCATTAAATTTTATTTTGTAAAATATCCTATGATGACAAACTACTTTTAGTTTTACCGGAACTGTTTTATAACAAACAGTTTAATTAGTCGATAACATGTCAGTATTAAAAGTTTCAAGCGAACTGTTTATTTACCCATTTGTTAGACACATGTAAAAAACTGTGCACGTCCAAGTTGTGTGGTAAACTTTTAGAAAGTGGTAAACTATTTTTTTGTTCGAAAGCAATGTTACAACTTTGATGTTAATAGATTACTTATAATTATTTATATTATTAAAATAATTCAATTCATATTATTACACCAACATACCCAACACTTCAAAAAACACATTTTATGCATATAAACAAACTCAAAGAAAATGGCGAAAGTTGGAGTATTTTTTACAGTTTATTTGATGTATATCCATAATTATTAGAGTTTCAATCAAACAAAAAATTCGTTTAATATTTTCAATATATTTACTGATAATGTTATTATGATTTGAATAATATTTTTTTATTTCCCTTGATGTTCTTTGTAATCAAAATACTTGGTTATTATAGTTATATGTTTTCCTTGAAGAAGAAAATAGAATTTTCGAAAGCTCGGAATAAATTATTATTTTTTCCACTTAAAAACCCGTGCTATACTCTATTAATATTTTTACTATCCACACCATCAAATAATTGTGCATCGCTGCTCTAGTTCTTCTAAATACGATACTATTATGAAATCGATTCTATTACAGAACCATCCGTTTCCTGTTGAATGAATACAAATGTTAGAAATATCAGCAATACATGAATATTTTGTAACTATTTATAATGCACAGCAGTGGTTTTTGAGTTACACCATTAAAATAATTGTTTTTATTCAGGAAATGAGATCGTATAACAATTATATCAAAACTAATTGTGCAAACAACGTTGAAACGAGCAAACATTTCTGGAAAACAAGCCAACAATATGTTATCATGCTTATCGTTAGTAATGCTGTTATACGATTTATGGTTCAACTGTATCAATTTATGATTTCATTTCGTTAGCGAAGGTTTTACAAATAAATACAAACAATTACATTTCATCCGAAACAAAGTTCCTAGGTTCAAATTTTAGTAATTAAAGTTATATAATGAGGCAATATAAATTTAGCATACCTTATAGAATACCCATTAATTATAAAAAGATAATTGAAAGTTAAATATATTTTTATACATATACACAATGCATATTCAAAAAGAAGAAAATATATATGTATTTGTACTCATAGCAAAAGTCATGCTTTTTGTATGGACGACTCCTTCAGAAGTTTCTTTTTGAAAAGTAATTCATCTTTTGAGATACCCTGAATGAGAAAATAATATGAGATTTATTCAGAATGCCCATCAAAGCGTTCCTTAATGTCAACTATTTTGTTCATGTTCAAGTCCATGCAATTTACGTAAAGTTACTCACTGTGACTCACTCTATCTAAAATTTTAAGGCCAATGTTTTTGCGAAAGAATTATTAGTATTCTTTTAATTTGTAAATTGTTTTTGACTTTTTGAAATTGACAGCATGGAGTAATTTTCCACAATAAAATGCTACCTTCCCAAGCGTAACAAATAACATCGTCGTAAAAACCATCTTCAGGTTAAAACACCATTGTTCAAAACCTTTGTGGAATTTCACTACGTAATGGAAACAAACATTTGTGGGTAAATGTCTATGAAGTTTTTCACTTTGGAAAATAATATAAATACTTTTAGTGAAGGCGAATGCTTTACAGGTTTTAATGCCCATCAACTGTAACGTCAAAAGAAGAAGAAACCGCAGCGGTATTTTTTATCCACTAGCTTAAATGTGTCATAATGATAAATAAGTATTCTCTTCGAATTTCTAGCTATCAAAAAAACGTTATGTTACGTGATAACCATCTTTATATTTAATACCTCATAAATTAACTCCAATGTGTATAAATGTTTTGATGGATGTGACTCCAAAATATTACTAAAGTTTGTAAAAAACAATGCTTGTCATCGTAAAATGGAACAAAAACCCTTCATTTGGTCTAATGTAAATATGATAGTATTTCGTTAGAGTTTTCTTTGGGAAACTACCTTTAAGGTTATTTCAGTAAAAATAAATAATGTCTTTAAAACATTCCCTTTTTAATTAATTGAACGTCAAATAATACATTATCTAAGGGACCTTATTATCTATCACATAACATTTGTTTATTCAGCATTTGAAATAACATTTTATAAAAAGGCTCAGAGATTTTGAAAAATTTTCTGGAAAATAAGCATTTCTAGTACAACTAAAACCCCTATATAAAATACACCGAAAGAATTGTATGAATATCTATGCAGAATATACATAATAACCTTGTTACATTCCATACTATCATGCTGATGCTGTAAAATCAAGAGCAGGAAAAGTCGGCACAATATCGCTCCTTTCTCCAGTCGTCTACAAGACTTGGGGAAATGTGGTTCTACTTCCCAGTTGCTTGCTAGCTATCAAAAAGGAAAGACTTATTTCGTACAATATTTTACTCATTGTTCAATTTACTCCAATAATTCGTACTTTATTTGGTGAAAGTGAAAGTTCATTAATCAACTAGCCACTATGGAGTATTCTGAAGTTAACGTGACAATGGTGGATTTTTCTAATGTTACTAATATCTCGACTTCCATCAATTCACTTAACGAAACACTGAAGTACAGATTTAAATCAAGCAACAGAACGACTTTGTATGAAATTGAAGATTGGGTTGCTGGTTTGCTTTACTTTGCATATAGTTCGATATGTGTTACAGCACTACTTGGAAATCTTACAGTTCTTTTGCTCGTGTTGGTAAGATTCATTAATTTTGTAGTAAAATCAACAAATAAATCTCATAATTGTGAATTGAAATAATAATTAGCAATAATGTTTGCATAATTTACTAGTAATCTTTACTTAACTTCGTCATTTCTAGCCATCCAAACGAATGTGGACTTTGAAAAACTTCTTCATTACTAACCTTGCCGTGGCTGACATGATCATTGCAATGTTCACCATTCCGTTTCACTTTCAAGCTGCTCTAAAGCAAAGATGGGATCTTCCTGAAATAATGTGCTCGATCTGTCCCTTTGTCCAGGTAATTTAATAAGACGACAGTTCGTCAGTCCAGAAATATAACTAGTTCCATTTCTTAAACATCAATTTCCTTAAAAATAGGCTTTAAGCGTAGACGTGAGCGTGCTTACATTATCCGCCATTGCACTACACAGATACAAAGCGGTAATGCAGCCATTTCATGCTGAATCATCAAAGACTAAGGCTCTCGCTACAATAATAATGATTTGGATGCTTTCTCTTTTGCATTCGATACCAACTTTCATGGATTTTGAGTACGTTTTTAACGTTTACCAATCTCCACATATTAAAATCTGTATAAAATATTAACCAGATTTTTCTTATGGTTTCGAATAGATTGGTCAACTATATTCACAGAGATGGTACATTTACACCCTATTGTAGAGATGGTCGTTGGCTTTCCCGAACACTCTTTGCTGTTTACAACCAAAGTCTAGTTTTCATTCAGTACGTTGTTCCTGTGCTCATCATAACTGTTGCTTACTTTCGAATGGGAGTTCAACTCTTACAAAGTCGAACACCTGGAAATGTCCATCAAAGCAGAGATGCTATTCTTCTCCGAAACAAGAAAAAGGTTACGAAAATGCTTGCAGTTGTGGTGCTCATGTTTGGCATATGTTGGTTTCCTTATCAACTCTACAATTTTCTGCAAACCATCATACTATCCATTAATAATTTTAGATATATGAATATTATTTGGTTTAGCATTCATTGGTTGGCTATGAGCAATTCTTGTTGTAATCCGTTTATATATGCTATTTACAATAAAAAGTTTAAAGAGGAATTTCGACGGAGGACGACCACCTGTTTTGGTAAGGGAAAAGGGTTAAGAAATAATATTTCAATTAGAACAGTGTCGACAGAGTAAATTATTATATATTAGTTAGTGACGACCATGATAAATTGATATGTACATTTTAAACAATAATAAGTAATGTTGGACGAGTATCAATTATTGTTTATACATATTGTACTTGGCACTCAAAGAACTGAAGGTTCCTGTCCCTCACTGATTGCACAGCCTGTGCCGTTTTCTCAAATTCACATTTTGAATAAATTATCACATTTCCTTTGTGAT